>OZ010601.1:1545021-1605021 GCA_963932145.1 Acanthosepion lycidas
GACATGAAAATATTTATAGAAAAGACAGAGGGAAGCCACAGCACGTCTGTGAGAAAGTGACTGCAGTCGAAATGCCAGGTCAGGACCTATCACATTGCATATATATATATACTTTTTGTTTATACGTTATTTTTATTGATATAATTTATTTAAATTAATGCTCTGTTTTTTTAATTAAACAGTATTAGTTACATTTACCGGCCTGAATGTTCGAGAAATTTCGTAGAAAATATGCGCTTTTCGGCAGGAATCAAACCTGTAACCCGTATGGGAACCGTCATACAGCCTGACGTGCGGTTAGCAAAGTCTGAATGGGAACAGCACATTGGGCTATACGACGGTTCCCATAAGGGTTACAGGTTCAATTCCTGCCGGACGAAATTTCTCGAAGATTCAGGTCGGTAGATGTAATTAATACAGTTTAATTAAAAACAGAGCATTTGCTTAAATAAATTGTATTTATAGAAATAATGTATAAACAGAAAATATATTAAATAATTGTTGGATTTAATCCATTTCATGATATATATATATATATATATATATATATATATATATATATATATATATATATATAATCCTCTTCTCCCTCCTTCTCATGGGTAAATAGCAGGACAGACTGGGTTCTATAGCCTTGGATCGCAACTGGTCTAGGAGAAGAACAACTCTGAATTCAAAATCTGCGGAGGGTTGTTTTGGGACCTTGTGGCAAGTAGGTCTCCGTATTCGGCCCTTCAAAAAGAGTGGTTGGTTCTGCACAAAGCCTTCACCACTATAATCAAATCATATGTGCTGGTGTCTGAGCTGCCGGTTCCTAGGAACTGAGCTGCTTGGCCCTCATAGGTCGAATACGACGGGTGAATCCACTATATAACTATATATATATATATATATATATATATATATATATATATATATATATATATAATACGATTAAAAAGTTTTGTTACTTAGCTGATTGAATGATTGATGTTACCTTCAGCATTCCGACCCCAGAGTTTCGTAGACGGTCACTCCGGTGGATTACTCCGTTCATTCATTTATTTTTTCCTAACCGGTGACACAACTTTGAGTTTCAGGCAGACATCATTTATTATTAAAACAGGGTGACTCAAATGTAGGCATGCAGTAATGAAAGACAAAACGTGCGCACAAACGTATTCTCTTGATTTTACAAACACCAATAATAATGTTTTATTGTTTTTTTTAATCATTCAACCCCAAGCAAGGCGGGAAGCCATTAGAACGCAAGTGGTTACAGAGTTGGAGCGAGAACAAATAGGAGTGATAGAGAAAAGGACGAAGAGAAGGTTACGGGATAGATCAGGGCATCTGGAGACGTCGATTGACATTACATATGAATAATCGGAGATTATAGCTATCAGGAAAGCAAGAAACGAGGAGGGAGTTCCACAGGCGAGAAGTGTGAGACATGAAGCTATTGGAGTAGAAGAAACGGCTACATTTAACAGTTTCGACAGTGAAAGGGTGAGAGCGAGATGCCAACCTAGTTGAACGCTTAAATTCATGAAGTCTGGGAACCAGCGAAAGCAGCTCATCGGAGCAGTTACCGTGAAAGTATTTTGTAAAAAAGACAGAGGGAGGCAACGGCACGTTTGTGAGTGAGCGGCTGCAGTCGAGATGCCAGATCAGGGCCAATTACATTGCATATCCGTCTTTGGATTTTATCAAGGACCTTGAGGCAATTAGAATGGGCTCCAGACCATATATGGCAGCAATACTCCATGCAAGAGCGAACGGTTGACTTGTAGATTTGAAGGATCGATTCCGGGGAGAAAAATTTCCTTGCGCGGCATAGGGAACCAACTTTCCTAGCGGTGGACGAAGCTATTGACTCAATGTATTCCTTCCATCTCAGGTCAGCGGACAATGTGAGACCGAGCCGTCGCAAAGAGGTGCTCTCGTCAGACATTCTAATGGGAGGCAAGGATGGTTCTCTCTGGTGAGTAATAGAGAGCAGTTTTGTTCCAGGTGTGTTTCAAAATCCGCTGCCGCTCCTCGTTCGTTAAATTACCAGTCATCTTTAAATTACCGTTTTGCCTGCAAAACATTTATCATCATTATTATTACTATTTTATTTCTTTTGATTTCTGGTGTGTACTCATTTCTTTCCGGGTCCCAACCAGAGACCGAAGGTCAGAAATGTCATCATGACATTTTCCACTGAGCATTTTTCGAGAAAAAAAACCCCTAGAAGCAACAACCTAAGATCACAAATATTTTAAATAGATAAAACCCTTTGTAAGATGTGGGTTGTACTTGTGATTACAATTTTTTGCATTTTTTTAAGTCTTGGGTTATCAGGAATCTTTCTCAATCAATCCGAGGGCTGGAAGTGTTGATGGTGTCATCTTGTAGTAGTAGTAGTCTATTAAAAATTATAATAAATGTATTATAATAAAAGTTATGAAAATAAAAATATTAAAAATGATTGTAATGAATTAAATGAATTCTATTATTAAATAAATTCTCGATCCTCCATCATTGCTATAATACTTACCGTATACTCACTTTGGCAGGCGCCCTACCCTGTATAAATTTTTAATCCGCCATATTTTTAGAGACAACATTTGAACAAGTAAAGGGAAATTTAAAGACAAATAGAACCTTGCTTGACTGTAAAGCTCATCGTAGCCGAGCGGTCAAAGCACATCAGATTAAACGGTGATTTATTCTGGAGAGGTGGACGCATCGAATGTAGAAGCTGCTGTCGTTTTTTCTTTCTGGCTTTAGGTAAAAGAGTCACAAGGGAATACTCTAAAAGTTAACAAGACACAAACAAGAAGGAAAAGAATTCTACAGTGCGATGGCGGGCGGGCGTGGGTGGTAACGTACATTTATGGAAATGTTTTGCAAGAACCGCGGATCAAAACTAATAGAGATTATTTCTCTGCTAAACAGATTTTAAGATTCCAAAAGTCATTAAAAATCGACTTTCACTTTTTTCTTTTTATGTATATCGTCGGAAAAATAAGTGTATGGGTGGGGGGGAGAGTTTGATTTTTAGGTTAAATGGAAATCGATTTCAACGGTAAGTTAACGACGTGGAAATCAACACCAAAATACAGTACGGCCAAGAAGAATTTCATTTTGAAGAAATACAAATTACATCTGGTTATATCGAAGATTATTTATAAAGTCGAAGCTCAATTGAGCCCTAATTAAATTGTATGTAAAAGAAACGAGTCTGCCAAATCATTTGAAATTTTAAAATTAAATCAGTATTCGAATAAAGAAAGTTTTCAAGGTAAATAAATAAATTATATTAAACTACCTTAGTAAGTAGATGTTCGTCATCTGATTTCAGTGTTAAGTTTAAAGAGAAATCGATATTGAGCCTAATCAAACCTCATTGATCTGATAAGGAATTGTTAGTAATAAAATTTACGTTTTAATTGAGTTGAACCGAAATTAAAACATTTCTGTTGTAGCCAACTATCGTTTTAATGGAAACGAACTTGAATCCATGAAGAAGCGATCGATAGCCAACGTAAGACAAACCAGATCTGACAACGATAAGAAAGTTTTAATTAAATCGGAACTTGAATTAAAAATGTTTTCCACGGTTTATTTAAGGCAAAAACGTAGGCTATGCAATTGACTTTTTTCTTTTTTTAATCGATGTCACCCTATGCAAGGTAGTAAAGCCACTAAGACACAATGGAGGGTTACAGGGTGTGGAGGAATTAGGGACAGAAACGTTAATGATGGGCTGAAAGTAATCAGGACGACAGTAGCTAGCGATTGACACTTTTTGCAGATTAAATTTGGCTGGAAAGCATGGAGCTGGAAGGGAATTTCACAAGCAAAAAGTGCAAGAGAAGAAACTGTTAGCATAGAACTTACGGTTACATCTAGCCAGCTCAACTGTGAATTCTTAATTTCAATATAAATAAATATCGAAATCGATGAAGATAAATAAAATCAAAAACCACTCGGCAGTGGACTTGAAATTCTAATTCAAAAGTCCACTTTAGATATTAATATTCAAATTTTAATTAATAAAACTATCTGCGCCAGTTTCATTTTGCGCGCTTTTGAGTAAAAGTCGATTACAAAGAAAAATGGCAACGGTTCTGTTTTTATAATTCAAATCAAAGGTTTTTACTGGCAAAATAACAAGTGGCGGACTAAGAGATTGGGAGACTAAATTGGAGAGGACACTGGAATGTCATTTCTCACACATGAAAGGATTGCCTTAGACAGGAAAAAAGTTATGTGGACAAGAAGTGCATAAGAATCTCTTTGGCATTATGAAACTAAGAAAAAAAGACAAGAATTGTTATGGTGTGTACGTGTACCTGGGCAGCAACCCATCTCTAAGACATGTTTCATTAAAAATGACTGACTGACAAGGAAAATTCTCTTATGGTTTTTCTTATTGTGCTTTACTTGGATGCAAACAAGAGATTTCTTATGGGGACATAGTATGTGTAGGAACTGTCCAAATGATTGTCCGTCCAGAGTGCTTTCAGTTAATCTATCTATCTATCTATCTATCTATCTATCTATCTAGGCATTTCGATGTGGTGTAATGGTTAGCAATCTTGTCTCGTTAGGTCATTTACGGCTGAGTAGTGACTTCGATCCTCACTGGGTGTTTCTTATTTTCGGCTTTGTGCCACAACTAAGCTACGCTTAGTACACACACACACAGATATATATATATATATATATATATATATATATATATGGAATGGTTGATTTCTCTTTTGAAAATTATCAACCTTTTGCAGGTTATTTAAACCGGAAATTATTTTTAGATTGAGAACATTTTTTTTGGAGATAATAATAGTTTAGTGATAGAAATTCTACTGTTTAACCCAGAGCTGGAGGGAGAAGAGGTGGATTCATGCCTTCCTCGAGGGTATTTGCGCGTAAGTGAATATAACGAACCTAACAGGAACTGGAACTCGGTTCTCCGATTTTCAATTCCAAACCGTTATCCAAGACACCACTGGCACATCCAAACTTACAGTATAGTATTCCTAAGCGGTCACCCATCTAGATATTGACCAGGCTTAACTTCGGTGATCATACGAGAACCAGTGTTTGAACATGATATGGACATAATGTATATATGCATTTATCTATGTATTTACGTATGTATGTGTACACGTATGTGTTTTTATTTTCTTATTCTAATGTTTCATATATAGAAAAAAAGCAGTAAACACTTTTTTTTGTTCTGTTTTTTGTTGTTAGATATCATTAGGAGTGTTTAGTTTAAATTTTATTCTAAAAGTGAAATGATCGGTTTTTATCAGGTCATCCCATAAGTTCTGCCCAAATTTTAACTTTTTGTTAAAATGAACGAAATTTAAAGAGTATTTTATAATGTCTAATGGAGCTGAACATTATTTTTATGTTTAGATGCATTTAAACTGATCAAATTTTATTTCAGAGAACAATAAAATTAAATTTTGTTTGATTAAAACCCAGCTAACATGGAAGTACCCAAGAATCATTTGAGGCACATAATGCTTTATGAGTTCAAGAAAGGAAACTCAGCAGCCGAAGAATGGAGAGCAACGTGTGAATGAAAGAACTTGCAGAAGATGGTTTTCAAAATTCAGAGGTGGAGATTTCACCCTTGAAGATGAAGATCGAACCGGACGTCCAGTTGAGTTTGATGAAAAGCTTCTTGAAGCAGCCCTTGAAGTTGAGGAATTGGCAGTGGTTCTCAGTTCAAACCATACAACTGTTCATCATCTTCAACAACTTGGAAAAGTTCCTAAACTTGGAAAATGGGTGCCTCATGAATTGTCTGAAAACAACCTCAAATCCCGAGTTGACATCTGCTCTTCTCTCCATTCTCGCCAACTTGTTTCACCTTTTTTCGATAGACTTGTGACTGGCGACGAAAAATGGATCTTTTATCGAAATATTAAGCGTCGTAGACAGTGGCTTGGTAAAGGGGAAGGACCCCAGCCACAGCTGAGAAGGGAACTTCATGGGCAAAAGGTTCTTCTTTCAATCTGGTGGGATCGCCAAGGAATAATCCACTTTGAATCCTTACCACCTAATGCAACAATTAATGCTCAAATATACTGTCAGCAATTAGAGCGTTTGAACCAAGCTTTGAGGAAAAAAAGACCTGCTCTAGTGAATCAAAAAAGAGGTGATGTTTCATCAGGACAATGCGCGACCCCACACAGCAAGAATCACGTCACAAAAGATCAAAGAACTTGGTTGAGAGAAAATTCCTCATCCACCTTATTCTCTCGGTCTTTCTCCTTCAGACTACCATTTGTTTCGTAGCTTACAGAATCATTTGGAAGAAACAGCTTTTGTAACACAGGAAGAGGTTAAAACTGACATTTGTGAGTTCTTCGAATCAAAGCCAAAAGAATTTTACAGTAATGGGATTAGTAAGCTTGTTAATAGATGAAAGGAAGTCATAGATAATCAGGGAAAATACATTGTTGATTGAATCTGTAATTAAATGTAACATTTGGTCACTTGATTTCTTTATTCAAAATTCGGATAAGGAGAAAGAAAAAAAATGATGTTTTCAGCATAGTTTATTGTGAAGGCACAGTTGAACGTATCAAAAATGGTTAGAGAAGTTTTTTGATGGAGAATAAACGCTGGATGCTCCAGGGTCGAGTTTATATGGTGTGTTTTGATATAACGAATATATGAAAACGTTCGATAATAATCAGTGCTGTTCGTAAAAGCCGAAAGAATCGAAATCAAGTAACGAAAAATCTTTTGTGCCAGTTAATGTTGAAAACAAAATAACACAATTAAATGTATTTTCTGCGTGGAGTTTTTGAAAGGGATTTTCATGACTAATGAAAAGTAGGAACTTTATAAGATAAATTCTTAAAAAATAGTTAAGGAGGAAAGGCATCATTCGTCGTACTTTCCCCAGAATTATTGTGGGAGGATGGAATCAGGAAGATGCCTCCAAAATGGGAGAAAATAATGGAACAAAATGGTTAAAAAAATATAAATATGTTAAATACCCGATTGAAATAAAGAGAAAAAAAAAACCTTTTTTACGTAATAAACTGAAAGAATTTTGTAACTAACAATATCTATCTATCTATCTATCTATCTATCTATCTATCTATCTATGTCTGTTAGTATCTATCTATCTGTCTGTCTATCTATCTAAGTCTGTTAGTATCTATCTATCTAAGTCTGTTAGTATCTATCTATCTATCTATCTATCTAAGTCTGTTACTATCTATCTATCTATCTATCTATCTATCTAAGTCTGTTACTATCTATCTATCTATCTATCTAAGTCTGTTAGTATCTATCTATCTGTCTGTCTATCTATCTATCTATCTATCTATCTATCTATCTATCTATCTATCTATCTAAGTCTGTTAGTATCTATCTATCTATCTATCTATCTATCTAAGTCTGTTAGTATCTATCTATCTGTCTGTCTATCTATCTAAGTCTGTTAGTATCTATCTATCTATCTAAGTCTGTTAGTATCTATCTATCTATCTATCTATCTATCTATCTATCTATCTAAGTCTGTTACTATCTATCTATCTATCTATCTAAGTCTGTTACTATCTATCTATCTATCTATCTATCTAAGTCTGTTACTATCTATCTATCTATCTATCTATCTATCTAAGTCTGTTACTATCTATCTATCTATCTATCTATCTATCTATCTATCTATCTATGTGAATTTTTGCCCGTTCTCTCAGTGAATCTCTCCACCACATTTCTTCAATCGACTTCCATGACTCACAAACAAGCCCTTGTTTCTTTGCAGCGTTCACTCACGCACAAAATATCAACAGACACAAACGGCACTGGATAAGAAAGTTTTTTCACACAGCATCAGGATTCTACCAAAGAAGCAAGACCTTCATTCCAGACAGTGACGTAATAAAAGAAGTCAGCGATAAACGAAACGACACGTCGATTACAGCCTCTTGTCGATTTACGTTCGTGGAAGCCAGGATTTCCTTCTTTCTTTGCCGCTCGAATTAAAAGATTTTATTCATAAACATATGAACGAGTACAAATAGCCTGGTCTGGGTGAAATACACTCTGCAAAAAGGAAATCATTTAGTCACCTTGTAAGAAATATGTAACGCTTGAAATTAAGCTGAAAATGTACTTAGACGTAATTTGACGACTGACTAAACCCTGTCAAGGTTAACAGTGGTTGAAACAATTTGTTTGTTTAATGGCATATTAACTCATTATGGGTCATTTAATGCCAACATTTTTTTGGCGGAGGGGAACTTTGAAGTAATAAAAATAAAGTTATTCTGCTTTCACAGTTGCATCCATAGTAGATGATACTCAGTTTTTGTGCATATACATGTTTGTATGGACATAATTACTACAAGCGGTCATGTGTGTTGTTTTTGTTGAAGGAAATTTTGGAATACAATTTGATTTCTTTAAGCAATTCTAGGTTATTATATAGATTAATGTCATGAAAGAGTTCTTTCATATTGAAGTTAGGATGCTTGTCTCCGTTGGTAGTTGTATAATTAAAAGAAAAAAACTTGTAGTTCCAACGAATGATTTATTTCATTGAAATATTTTGACTAGATGTTGCCAGTCTTGGTCACTCCTTTGAGTAAAACAGTGCAAAGAAACTAGAAACTCTTACGAATTCAAATCACGGAAAAAACCGCATTGATGACATTTACAAAGTAAGATTAAGTTGAGGCGTAAAAAAAAAAAAAAAGGAATTTTGTTTTTACTCTACAAATTGCCATTTGTTTTTGTCATATCATATTTTTCTTTGGAGCAGAGAAAATTTCCATAAAATAAATCATTCGTTGGAACTACAAATTTTCTCTTTCATATTGGTTGAGTTTTTTCTATGAGTTATTTACTGACGAAATCTAAATATTTTAACACAGTTGCATTACTTCAATTACAAATAAATAGTTATTGTTGGTAATTTTTTATAGAAAAGTGTATTGCTGTTTTTTTAATACAAAAATGTACTTTTATACTTTCATATTGTTTTGCTTTTGTTTCAATGGGGGGCACTATTTGCCCATAGTTAGGACTCTAACAGGTGTTACCACCGCAGGTCAGGGTGAACATGGAAACAACAGCAATTAAGAGGTGGTTTCATGCTTCTCAAAACCTCACGATCAGAGGCCTTGCTGCTGGCTGTAATTTATCGTCATACCAAGGACTAGAAACAGGTTTTGCTATTACGGATTAAAAATGGAATCTCCTTCTTTATATGCCGTATTCACTCAGGACGTAGCACTCCACAACTTCCCGTCCTTTGTAGCTCTTAATACATTATTTTTGTTATTTCTCCTAAACCCTGTCCCTGTATTCTTAAGCGCAAAAAGAATGTTATACACTGTTTTTCTTTGTCCCTCAGTCTGTCTCGTGCGTATCAGATTTTCCAAGCCCTCCTTCCTCATTGCGTGCTCCAGAAATTTCAACTGTATCTTCCTGATGTTAAGTATATTTCCATTTTGTTTTCATTTTATCTGAAACCTCGTCGTTGCTCACATGTTTGGTTTATGGGGTCTTCGGTATCTTTCTGTAGAATCGCATTTCTGTTGCTCCAAGTCTCTTCTTCGAGGATTGTTCAGCATTCACTGCCATAAAGGAGGACGTAACAGTTCAGTACTCTTTTCTTTGTTTCTAACGGAGCTTTTCTGTCTCTTAATACTCTGCTTAGCTTTTGAAAGGCATCTTTCACTATCCCAAACGCCTTCGGATTTCAGTGTCGCACAATCCTTCCTCTGTTAAAACACTTCCTAAATAGTTGAATTATTGTACTTGTTTGATTTTGGTGTCTTCAATTTGTAATTGTATGTTTGGCTCACTCGATGACCCATAAGGAGTTGATGTGCCGTTAAACAAACGAATCAATCATTCAGCTACATTTCCGTTTCCTTAAGTTGCTGTCCAGCATTCACTGCCATATAGGAAGAACGATATTGCATAACAGTTCGGTACTATTTTCTTTGTTTCTAGCGAAATTTTCCTGTTTCTTAATACTTTGCTTAGATTTTGGAAGGTATCTTTCGCTATCCCAAATGCGTCTTCGGATTTCAGTGTCGCATTTTCCTTCCTCTGTTAAAACACTTCTTAGATATTTAAATTATTATACTTTTTTGATTTTGGTATCTCCAATTTCTATGTTTGGCTCATCGTCTTTCTAACAAACAATCATTCCATCTTCTTGTAATTGACCCTTAGTCCTTTCTTCTCGCTTTTCTTCACTACTTTCTCAAGTTGAAAGCCTAAAATTACGTACAAAATATTTAAATTTCGGCATTAAATAACCCATCGAGGTGTTGATATGCCGCTAAACAAAATCAACCAACCAAACAGACAACATGAAAGAACTCTTTCGTGACATTAATCCATATAATATCCTACAATTTCTCAAAGAAATCAATCTGTATTCCAAAGTATAATTTCAACAAAATTACAATATAAAATACACATACCTCTGCCTTTAGTAATTATGTCGGCACAGATATATATATATATATATATATATATATATATATATATATATATATATATATATATGTGTGTGTGTGTGTGTGTGTGTGTGTGTGTGTATATATATATATATATATATATGCACAAATAATGACTATCATCTACCATGTATTTAATTGTGAAAGCAGAATAACGTATATAAAGCTTCGATGAAAATTAAATTCCAGCATTCAATGACCCATAAGGAGTTGATGTGCCGTTAAACAAACGAATGAGTCACATTTCCGTTTCCTTAAGTTGCTGTCCAGCATTCACTGACATATAGGAAGAACGTTATTGCATAACAGTTCGGTACTATTTTCTTTGTTTCTAACGATATTTTCTGTCTCTTAATACTCTGCTTAGCTTTTGGTAGGCATCTTTGGCCATCCCAATGCGCCTTCGGATTCCAGTGTCGCACTTTCCGTCCTCTGTTAAAACAATTCCCAGATATTTAAATCGTCGTACTTGCTTGATCTTGATATCCCCGATTTGTAATTTGCATTTTGAGATCATCCATTTTGCTGACGGATATGCATTACTTCCTGCAGTTTATGCTTATTCCTTTCTTCTAGGCTTTCCCCCTCCATTACCTTCTGTATCTGGGAAAGTCATGAGTCTGTTTTTATTCCCCTACAGCTATGGGTTAAATAAAAGCGTAGCAACCAGTCTAGGAAAAGCATAACTCTGAATTTAAAACCAGGAAGAAGAGTAAACACTCCTGTATCATTCACAAGAAGTCATAGTAATTCAGATATTTTAAGGGAAAGGAAACTGTGGAGAGCCATCAAAACCTTGTTTTGTTCAGGTACTCACACAACTATTTTTTCTTACCCAACTATCGTGGCATGTCAGCGATGAGACATTTTGTGTATATATTTGTTTACTGAAGAGAACACAGGGTGAATTGATTTCATGCTTTGTATCTTTTTCCTTAGCACCCACTAAATATTAACGGCCGTAAATTTAAAGTATGGAAGATCAAAAAGGAAAAAAAAAAACACACATTGCTCGTAAGAAAAGTTGAAACATTTTGATTTTTCAAGATTAAAACCAAATAAAAATTATTATTTTTGTTTCTTTTAGGCATCCGTACTTTAAAATTATTTGTTGGGAAAAACTTTTCAAACGTTTTAGAATTTCAGTCCGGAGGGTGGGTCATCCAATAGATAAGGGTTAGCTTTCATCCCTGGATACCTAAGAAATTTTGGGTGAGGAACTGCACCACTTTGAGGCCTCTGGTTGTTCTGTGGACACTAACTTTAAACCAGCCCTTGTGCTAGACTTGTGTTCAAGTGGGTATTAAGAGAAAACATTCTTGTCGGGGAGAAGGTAGAAAGAATTTCTTGATTAATGGGGACAGGACTATTATTTATTGGCTTTAAGATGATCGTAGTGGTGTTGATGATGATGAATAGTAGTACTTTAAAAAAGTAAAGCACTCATGGTCAGGGCCGGTGCAAGGGTTTTGTTGTACCCCCGCCTATCCCGAATCTATGATACAGCCCCTCCAATTCTACTACATCCTAATTTTCATAAGATAGTATTCATGTAAAATACAAATTTTATTGTAACCTAATTATGTACAATAATGGATCATATGCAATATAAGTGAACAATTCAACTAGAAAATTTGAAAATAAATGAATGTATCTAAATACAAATTAGTGACATGTCATAATGGATTATTCCATCTTAAATAAAACAAGTTTTGCGCCAGTTTTTAACCTCAACTTGAAAGTGTTTCTTGTTAAAAAGCTGAATAATTCTAACACATTCAACATTATGGATTAAAAAAAAGGAGAGTAAATTTTATATTGTCTTTTTTTTTTGAGATTTAGCAGAAACAAATTCACAGATTTGAACGAAAAAAAAAAAACCCAAAATGATATGAAAATCCGCGAACATTTTTCACCCTTTAATAATAGTTAGTTGTGCTTAGTTTAATTTGTAACTTATATAAATGTAGGTAGAAAAAAAGAAGAAGAAAAAAAAAAAACACAAAAAAAACAAAAACAAATGTTGATAAGATAGCGAGAGTTCCAAAGTACTACTCGGTTCCCACAATCAGGCTTGGACAAGTCGTGGGTTTTCTGCGGTAGTACTTCTCTTCGTTATTAATGCTAAGGGAAAATTTTGTGCGAGAAAAATTTCACCGTTTTGTTTAGTCAATGGCAAGGTCTTCTATTGCCTTGTTGCCTGGAGAGTTATTAACAGAAAAAGAAATTGTCGTGAATTTTAAACAACTTGGAACTTTTTCGAAAGTAAAGCGATTATTGAGTTCGTATCGCAAAGCCGATAGAAATGGAAGTTAATTCTTGCTGAGCGTTCATGGCCGCCTATTGATGCCAAATTGATCTTCGCGAAGAAATATTTTGAAGAGATTAATTAGATGAGCCCAGAGCAGATTCAAATGTTTTCCCCACTTTTCGCAATTATCATAATCCTTACGATTCTTTCGCTGACTTTTACGCTACCGATTCCAGTTAAACAGCCTTTTTGATCTTGACATTTTTTATGCATCAGAATCTGGTGACTCAGTCGAAATAATTTGTAAAAGTGGTTAAGCCTTTTTTTTTTTTTTTTTTTTTTTACACGTGAGGCATCTTCATTCATTTTAGACGACTATTTATTGGCAGAGAAAATTTTAAGCAGGCAATAAAATGTCTCGCCTCGTAGTTTATTTCGGGATTCTCTTTTATTACAACTTCAAAATTAGTTTTCAGCTGAGTCGGAAAGAAGAAGATAAATAATCTTCCAGCAGTTAAAACGTGTTTACAAAGCAAAAGAAACAAATATATATATATTCCACCTTGGTTTCCATTTTCAGGCAGAGCAAAATAAAAAGTTAAGGGTTGGAGCAGATGTTTTAAAAGTGAATAAAGTAGGTACCTTCATGAACATAGCAAGATAAAAGAAATGGCACAAACTTAATAAAAACAAAGTTTTATCGTCAAAATCTTTGTTATTATTAAAATGAAAAATCAAAGGATTTTTTGATTATTAAATTATATATTTTTTTTATCCTTTTTAGAACGTTCTAAGTTTTGGATAAAAAATTTGATTTGCTTACATCAGCGGATGACCATAAGGGAAATTTTAGAATCTTTTTATTGTGCAAAACACTAATTTAGAAATTCTTGCAAAAATCAAATAATTGGCTGATTTTAACGAAACTTCCAGGCCTTATTCGCAAATGAAAGAAATTATTTAAAAAATTTTTTTTTTTTTTTTTTTTTTAGAAAATCTTTGTACCAATTTTTTGCAAATATGGATGTCTATACAGGACATTATTATAAAACAGGAACAATAACGATGGTAAATTTAAAATTTCTTGTTAATTTTCTATCATTTCCTCAACAAGCGTCTTCATAATTTAGACTACAAAGCCAAATTATCTAAAATTCAATAAAATGCTAGAATGCCTAGAATATTTTATTAAATTTTTAACATTACTGTGGAGTTCCAAAAGTTACATACAAAAGGCGTTCACGCTATATTCGTCAAGTCATTGTTATCCTTAAATAAAATTGTCCCCCTTAGAAAAAATTCCCAAACAATTTTTTCAAGAGAGTTGCCAATACCTCATAAAAATACCCACCGCCATGTTAAAAAATGTTTTTCGACAATATTTTAAAATAAAAGTAAATACTATTTGTTTCAAATCAGATTAATTTAACTTTAAATCGGCTAATCTAAATTTTAGAAAAGTATATTTTACTTTTTAGAGCTTTTTTTTAAAAAAAATAAACGTTGTGTTGACAGATTTGTCATTATGGGCGATTTTAGCATTTTTACGGATGAAAAAATTATTCCAATCAATTTAAATTCAGTTTGAAATACAGCAAAGTATTTTGCTTATTGGAAATATTAAATTTAATTTATTAGCTTGAAATTAAATCTAAAATACAAACTTCAAGAAAGATTTTTAAAAATGCATTTTAAACCTTAGGTACTGCTTTTTTTTTTGGTAGGGTACCTTGAATAGAGGCTAAATCAGGGGTTGATAGTGGGCGTTCAAAATCAGATTTGGAAAGTCGAGGGTGGATAATTTCAGAGGGCAGACTTAAATCAGTGTAATGAAAGTAAACATTATAGGATCACTTGTATCAATTATTGATTGATTTTGTTAGCGTAAGGCATCAAAAAGCGATGTTAAAAAATATGATTAATATTCGCCACTCAATTAGGTTCAATGAGACGGAAAGATATTTTTTTTGAATATGCCCACCCCATCAAGGTAGTAAAGCCACTAAGACACAAAGGGTTACTGGGCGTGTAAAAAAAAAATAAAAAATGGAAATTTTTACTAAGGAGCAAGAATAAAAGAAGAGTAATCTGAAGGACAGCAGAAAGCGATTGATATTGCATTTAAATTTTTGAAGATTAAAGTTGGCTGGAGTTCATCGAGCCAGAAGGGAGTTCCACAAGCAAGAAGTGCGAGAAAAGAAACTATTAGCATAAAATTTACGGTTACATATAGCCGACTTAACTGTAAATCGATGAGATCTCGATGCTAGTCTAGTACTGCGCTTAAATTCATAAAGTCTGGTTACAATAACGAAGAGCTTATCGGAACAGTTACCATGATTACAAGTATTTATAGAAAAGGCGCAGGAAGGCAACTTTACGGCGGTGGGAAATAGACTGATGCCGAGATGCCAGATCAGGACCAATAATATTGCTAATTCTTCTTTGGATTTCATCAAGGTGCTCCAGGTAAATAGCAAAGACACCGGATCATATGTGGCAGCAATGTTCTAAGCATGGATGAATGGTAGACTTATAAATATGCAAGATAGATTCATAGAAAAATTGTGTGGCACATCACAGTGAACCAACTTTCTTAGCAGAATAACTTGGCAAATAAGTACAGGGTGTGATGGGTAAATTGTTGCCATTTTATATTTTGAATTTCGCGCATGCGCGTTGTTTGTTTTTGATTTTGCCGACTGCACAGTATAGTAGGGTCAGTTGGGCACTGTCTGTGAGAAAAAAGAGCACCATGACATCTGCCAGAAATTTGGAAACGGCATGCTGTACTGCTTGGCATCCGGAAGCTCTAATACAAACATTTCAGTGTTTGGGTGTCAATCTGAGGACAGTGCAGAGGATTTGGAAAGAGTTGGAAGGTATATCCAATCAACATCGTGGTGTTTGGAGTGATCCATTCATATTCCCACATGGCCGCAGACTCAGCAACTAGGTCAAGATGGTGGCTACTGGAAGATCCTATGTCTGACAACAGGATTCTGCACCATGCCACACAAGCAGGAGAACCAAGTCATGGCTGTCAGACAGTTTCTGCAACCACATATCACGCCTTACATCTGGTCACCTAACTCTCCAGATTGCACCCCCTTGATTATCATCTGAGGGGCGCAGTTAAGCGAGAGACCAACAAAATTCCGTGTAATACCAAAGATGAACTGAAGGCAAGGATTATGGCAGCATTCACCAACTTAAACAAGGAGACCGTCTAGAAAAGTTACAGGAGATTCCGAAGTCGTCTGCTTGAAGCCAATGTCGATCTTATTGAATAAATTTACTCTTTAGTATTTCAAGATAATTATGTGTAATTTTGGTAAATATAGCTTTTAAAATGAAATGGCGTTTTTATTTTTTTTTATTTTTTTTATTTTTGCGTCATTTAGACGACAATTTATCCATCGCATCCTGTAGTTGTGCTAAAAAAGGCGAACTTTGCAAATAAATGGAAACGTTTGTCTACAGTTCGTCTTAAGATTCAGTGACAACTTCTCGCGTTCAAGTTGAGGTCAAGTCTTAAATATCAAATTTGCTGGCATCAAGGCGGTACGAATTAGTATAGTATAACCTTGTCTGGCATGCAGTCGGCGCTTACTCTGAAAGAATTAACCGAAAAAAATAAATAAAATAAAATAAAAACGGTGGCACTTATTAGGGGCTTGGCTTAGAAAATTGAAATAGTCTGAACATCAAGACAGGAAAGATTAAAATTTGCTCTTGCCTACGGATATCACTTGTCTAATAAAAACTCTTTCAGACATAGGTGACTAAGCCCTTCGTTGTGATGTGTTAAAATATTATATCAATATCAGGCAAAAAGTATTAAGAAACAGGAAAACTTAGTTAGAAATATTAATCCTAGTATATGACACAGAAGAGGCACAGTGGAGTAATAGATATCGGCTCGGATTAAAGAATTGGAGAGCCGAGTTCGAATTCCAGTCGAATCCATTACATTCACTTACGCGCTAATACCCTTGGGGAAGGTATGAATCCTCTTCTCCCCACCCAGCTTAAATGGCAGGGTTCTGTAGACTTGGATGGCAATTTGTCTACTGCAGAAAGAAATGGCGACCTACTGCAGGGAAAAAAAATCTGCCTCCTAAGCGGTGTATCACGCATGGCACATAATTGACTGATATGACACTGAATGCTTGACAATTTCCTCGCAGCTGAAGCGAAGGCTTTGAGACAACAGACATGTTGTTCTACAGAAGAAATGTAAGAATACTATAAGAAAAATGGAAAGAAATTGGACAATTATACATAAAATCAGAAATAGAATTTACTTGGAGCTATAATGAGAAAAGAAGGCCAGCAAAAATTGAACACTCACAACACTATATTGAAGGTAAGAGTAAACCATATAAGGAGCTTATGTAAATGAATGACAAAACACGGAATTGGAGGAATGGTAAAAAAAAAAAGCAAACACACACATTGCCAAGATTGATTGATTTGTTTTTTTTACCAACCTTTTGCCTGTTATTTAAAGCCAGAAAATATTTTTAGATTGTAAGAATTTTTTTAAAAATAATAATAATTTTCTGATAGAAGTCCCACTAATTAACCCATAACTGGGGGAGAGGTGGAGAAGGAGTGAATTCATAACTTTACCAAGGGTATTTGCACGTACGTGAATATAACGAACCCAACTGGAATTGTACTCGCCAATCCGATTTCCATCTCCGAGCAGTTATCCCTGACATCACCCGCACATCCAAGCTTGCAACAGCTGGTATTCCCAAGCGGTAACCTATCTAGGTACTGACCAGACTCGACGTTGCTTAACTTCGGTGATCGTACGGCAACTGGTGTTTCAACATTGCTAAGAGTTACGAAGGATAGAAAGTTGCGGAGAGCTATGAACGCTCACGTCCCGAAAAGACACGACATGCAGAAGAAGAAGAAGCTCTTCATAGATCCCTTAGTACTAATGTGACGTTGTTTACTTCTCTAGTTCGTACTTCAGGTAGACATTTCATATCTCTTTGTTCGGATATATTGCGATTTTAAATCCCCTTGTACTGACATATTGAGGTTTTATCCCCTTTGTTCTGATATATTGCGGCTTTATATCAGCTTGTTCTTATATGTTGCGGTTTTATGTCCCCTTGTTCTAATATGTTGCGGTTTTTTTATCCCTTTTGTTCTGATATGTTGCGGTTTTATATCCCCTTATTTCGATATATTGCGTTTTTTAATCCCTTTTGTTCTGATATGTTGCGGTTTTTTATCCCCTTTGTTCTGATAGATTGCGGTTTTTTATCCCCTTGTTCTGATATGCTGTGGTTTTATATTCGCCTTGTTCGTCCTATTTTCTACTCACGATATTCTTTCATTGTAAAATTTTTGTTATATGCTTCGGAATCCTCTTGGCCATGTTAATAATCTGTAACCATGTCTTCATTTGTCTCATTCTGTAAGGCCATGTTTCATTGTCGGTCTGCAAGGTCATAACTGGGATGGCCTATGGAAAACTTTTCACCCTCCTTATAATCTTCTTAGACCCTTATTTGATTTGTCTGCCCTACTCTGCTGTTCCTAATTTTTTTGGTTATAATCGCCACGTTGTAGCCTCTTCCCATTATATTATCATTATTATTGGCCTTTTTCCAGACCCCTTCCTTTTTGTGCCACGTTTTCACTTCTGCTATATTTTGTATTTTAATGAAAATAATTTGTCTCGCTACAGTCTGCTTACTTAAATTATCAAAACACGTGCACCCACACACGTACACAAACAATAAAAAAAACCCAGAAAAATCAACAAAACAAACGAAAAATCATCACTGCATCTGAATATGTTTTTCTTTTCTGCAATAATTCTGAAAATTTAATCCTGAAAAATTAATTCTTAAAATTTAATTCTTGAAATTTAAAACAGCAAAATAAAGAAAAATTTTAATTTGTTTGAAAAAAAAAATGATTTGTTAAATTGTGTGGAAGATTTTATGGTATGTCAAAAAACAAGTATTCGATCTAAATTCTCGTCTAAAAATTTAAAAAGTTTCATGGAGATTTTAAGATTTAATAGAATAAATCCGAAATTTTCTTTTATTCTTTTTTGAGTTGATAGACACCATAATCTAACCAACGAAACCACAAACTTATTCCGTCTTTTTGTTGCGTTGCGGCCGGGCCGAAACCCTGATAATCTTAAGATTTCAGAAAGAGTGTGTGATACTACATAATTAGATTGAGTATTTAAAAGAAAACCCTTCCTCCCTTAAAATGAGAAGGAATCATCAGGTGTTATTGCGAACTAAATGCTCTTTTGAAACGATTTTTGTTTGTTTACTTTTTGTGGGTTCATCTCGGTGAAACATTGAGAACCAGTAAAGGGTATTGCCTGCGTGTGTCCTAGCAGCGTTCCAGATACCAACAAATATAGTTAACAGATTTGATACATGGAACTTATCTTTGAAGAGGACGAGCCAAAGGTTACACCGCTTGAGATAGCCGATCACGTAAGAGCGGCAGACGTTGACGCAAAGACTGCGAGACGTGACATTTTCAACATTCTTTCGATGTTTCTGATATTGAATACAATCAAAACTCTATTTATAAAATAAAAGTTTATGGATATTTCTAGAAGAAAAAGAATTAAAAACTTCGAAACAAACTACACTATTTACAATGTTCGGACTGTTGTCTTCATCTTTGTTGTCATATTCCAATTCGCAACGTTTCGACCGTTGTACGCCCCGGCCTTCTACAGGGGACTGGAATTTCGAACCGAATCATTTATTTCGTTCCCTGTGGTGGATTGTTCTGGTTCCACGTACCATGCCTCTCCCGGATATCTCAGTTTCAGTTTCATTTAGAAGAAGGCCGGAGCGTACAACGACCGAAACGTCGTGAATATGACAATAACGATGAGGACAACAGCCCGAATATTGTAAATAGTGTAAATAGTTACAATACTTCATCTCAGAAATATCGGCAGATATTTGAAACAATCAGAATATATTGGGTCGGTGTAAAAGTTCGAGGCGTCTTTAGAGTAAAATTCGAAGCGGTTCGAAAGTCCAACATATATCACCTGACGATGGCCGGAGAGTACAATGGTCGAAACGTCGTGAATGTGTTAGTAAAGTTGAGGACAACAGGTAACTAGAACAATATACTCAAGTGGACCAAATAAATGGTTCGATTCGAAATTCCAAAGTATATCACCTGAAGAAGGCTGAAGCGTACAACGGCCGTAACGACAGTAAAGAAGCGGACAACAGTCTGAACATTGTAAATAGTGTAAACAATATTTATACATCTGTACGTAGATTTACTCAACTACATATGCGCCATTTTCTTTCGCTCCTTCCGCCATCTTTGAGGCATCTTCATGATTTCCAGAACAGGGCAGCATTTTTGGGGGGTGATGAACTGGTTTGGGTAGGTTCTTTCCTTTAAGAGAAATTTGTAAGGATATGAATAATTGGTGACTCGAAGGGGAAAAGTCAAGTCGGTACGGCCGGTATAGAAGGACGCGTCCCAGCCACTGATTGTACTTCCAATTTGTGTGGGGTCTACAAAGAGAGGTTGGCTTTGGGGTTTTCGTTATAGAAGAAAACCACCCCCCGATTGGTTAAATTGTTTTTTCATCGATTGCTCACTTTAATCGGCCCAGTTTAATCTCTCTATATTTCAGTCACGTGTGAAGCGAAATCCCTCATTTTATTGAAAAACGTTTCAAAAGTCGGTTGATGCAAGTTTAGGTGACTATGGCAGATGGATGTGGAAGAGATCAATCACGTCCCAAGACTTTTTCCCATGTTTTTTGTTGTTGTAAGCGGCTTTGTGTTGATAAGTGAGAATAATATCTTTCTTTTAATCCGTTGTGTACGCTGCCATTGCCGTGGACAAAAAACAAAAAAAACAAAAAAAAAAAAAAAGCAAAAAAAAGCAAAAAAAAAACAAACAAGTTTAATTGCCACCTAGGATTAATAGTTAGGATGACACACTCGTCATTACAACTGGTCTTCCAAAAGAGAAATTGCTTATGACAAAACCTAATATATAGGCTGTCCCTAAAGTCTGGACACATACGCAAAAATGCATAATTTTAAGAAATTAAATTTTCAACAACATTATATATATACATATATGAAAATTTTTCCGAATTAATCAGTAGAGAGACAATATTTATGAATAAAAATGAGAATAGGAAAACTGGTAATTGCTGACGCGTTTCGTCCAATGTGGACTTTATCAAAGCAAAATACGAAAATGAAATTAAATGAACAAAGTAACTAATAAAAACAAAAACAGAATGTACCTAGCAACTGGAATGTAGAGAAACGCTATTTTCATATTTTTAACTGAAAAATAACGTCAGTAATTGTCACGTGTGGAGAATATTGTCATTATAACTGTGTTGATGTATTCAACCATTTTCTTTTGATTTTATGAATCTGTTGTGTATATTTGTTTGTAAGAGCATTAATTTTGTTAAGAAAGATGAAATAGGGAAAAATCTGTGCGTAGATTAATATTTGGGTAGAAAACACATTCAAAAACCTACAATACCCATATCATTTCATCCACAGCGCAAGAAGAAAGGCATACAAAATATACAACCGCAACAAGACTAATAACATAATCCGCAATAGTAAATCACATGAAAACAGATACATAATACTACCGACCAATTCTGTCACGTCCACTATCCAGAATAACCTATCCTATCTAAATAACCTTGAAATAGTCACAAACACTTCCAAAACCATTATGGATATACTAAGATCTTCAAACAATAATAGCACTAATTTCTGAAGCAGGCATTTATAGAATAAATTGCCAAAACTGTTCCTCTCAATATATTGGAGAAACAAGTAGAAGTTTGAAAAAACGCATTTATGAGCCCAAAAGAAACCTCACAAAAAACAACTTAGCTAATGCACTAGTCATACATAGAAATAAATTCAACCATAATTTTGATTTTAAAAATGTTACACTCATAAAAAAAGAAAATAACTCACTCAGAAGGAAAATTCTGGAGAGTGCCGCAATAGTAAACTACCCAAATATTAATCTACGCCCAGGTTTTTTCCCTATTTCACCTTTCTTAACAAAATTAATGCTCTTACAAACAAATATACACAACAGATTCATAAAATCAAAAGAAAATGGTTGAATACATCAACACAGTTATAATGACAATATTCTCCACACGTGACAATTACTGACGTTATTTTTCAGTTAAAAATATGAAAATAGCGTTTCTCTACATTCCAGTTGCTAGGTACATTCTGTTTTTGTTTTTATTAGTTACTTTGTTCATTTAATTTCATTTTCGTATTTTGCTTTGATAAAGTCCACATTGGACGAAACGCGTCAGCAATTACCAGTTTTCCTATTCTCATTTTTATTCATATATATATATATATATATATATATATATATATAAAACTGAGACATCCGGAACAGGCATGGAATGTGGAACTAGAGCAAACTATCCCGGTGGACGAAATAAAGGGTTCGATTCGAAATTCCAATTACCTGAAGGAGGCCGGAGCGTACAATGGTCGAAAAGTTGTGAATATGGCAATGAAGATGGAGATAAGAGCCCGAGTAATGAAAATAATGCAAGTAATTATAATATTTCATCTCATATATATATATATATATATATATATATATATATATATATGTGTGTGTGTGTGTGTGTGCATACGAGTTTCATTGAAAACAAGGTGTGGTGGTTGAGTATATATATATATATATATATATACTTTAAGGCAAATGTTATTAAAGACAACAGACATTTTGTGTCGATTCACTTTATTACTAATAATCTTTCTCAGATAAGGATGAAATTTCATGAGAAATTGTCCAAAGTTCGTTTCAGAAGAACTAGTATCGAAGCTTTCGACTTTCTTAAATTTTCATCAGTGTTTGTCGAGATAAATGGTAAATTTCGTACAACTGGCAAGTGTACTTATGTGTGTTGCTAAAAGTGTTGTGTAGTATATGGTGTATGACGTTTGTATATATTTATTATTTATTTTTGTTTTATATACATTTGGGGATGCAACTTCGAGGTACTTCCACAGAAACGAGATAGCCAATGTTTAAAATGAATTAAAAAAAAACAAACAAAAAACTTTCTTGAATCTTTTATTTTAATTTTAATCTCAAACCAATAGATTACATTTAATATTTCCAATAAGAAAAATACTGCTGTATTTGAAAACTAATTTAAATTAACTGGAAGTAGTTTTTTTTATTTAGAAATCGTTAAAAATCGTTGATAGCCATTTTAGCTATTTATCAGCACAATGTAATTCTCTTTATTAAAAATCTTTCAAAAATAAAATATACTTTTCTGAATCTTTATTCCAGGAATATTAGCTGACTTAAAGTTTAATCAATCTGATTTGAAACAAATATTATTTACTTTTAGTTTAAAATATTGCAGAAATGCATTTTTAACACAAAGATAAGTGTTTTATTAGTTGTTAACAAATCTATTGACAGACTGACAGCTGGAAATTTAAATAATTTGAATTTTTGATAATTTTTTCTACGGTGGACATATCTGTAAAATTACTTGACGAATATAACGTGAGCGCTTTTTTTTATATAAGTCTTAACTACCCAATAATCTTAAAAATTTAGGAAAATATTCTGTGTAATCTAATGTTTTCTTGAAGTTCAGGTATTTTGGCTTTAAATTTAATATAGTTATCACACTTATTTTATGACAATTTCGTGTATCGACGAACGTATTTACAAAAATCGACACTTTTCTATACACACACGCAACATACATACACGCATAGGAAGACACAAAATTGAAGCTTCTTTTTAAAATACTGGTGGTCGCTGAATTTTCTATTTATGATTAACATATAATTTTTACTTAATAACAATAAACCTAACCCGTACAAATACAGAATTAAAAAAAAAAAGATTTACAACATTATAAATTATTCTAATTAAAATAAAAAATGAAAACAATTCTTGTAAAAATTCATTATTCATCGAAAAAATGTTTTCTTAAGACAATAATGTCCATAATATATCTTATTTATAATTAAGCAATTAAAAACTTTTCTAATTAAATAATGTCTTAGTTTTATTGCCTTTTTATTTTCCGATTCAGAGCAGATTTTATGTAACTGGGATTACTGTTTCACAAAATAAAAAAAATAAAAAAAATAAAAAAAAATTGATGATTGAAATTCTCCAAGGATTTCTGCTTATAATATAAACATTAGGTCGCACAAAAATGAATTTCTGAAATTTCATAAAAGAATTTCCAAATTAATGCATTTTTCACCGCAAAAAAGACGCTAGAATTTTCTGTACTAATTTATTATCCCCCGCTGACGCAAGAAAAACAACTTTCTAACTAAAAATTTCGAACGTTCTAAAAAAATAATTTAATAATAAAAATCCTTTGTTTTCCCTCTTAATAATAGCATAAAGATTTTGACGATAAAACATTTTTTGTATTAACTTTGGGGCATTTTTTCATTATGCATGCTCAATTTTTAGCGAATCTTTGAAGGTATATATATATATATATATATATGCGCGTGTTTTTTGTTTGTGTGTGTGTGTGTGTGTGTGTGTGTGAATGACTCTTCCGTCGTATTTTGACGTCTGTGTGTTCAGTCGCTCAGTGCTTAGAACAGAACAGCCAGACTCACCCACACGCATGATTTTATTATAGTGGTGAAGGCAACCCAGCCACACTTTTTGGAAGAGCCAAATACAAAGAACTGGTGCAGAACGGGCCACAATGACCCTAAACGATCTTGCGCATGTTTTGAATTCAGAGCTGTCCTTCTCCTAGACCGTTCACCACTCACGGCTATAGGACGCGGTCAACCCAGGTATTTTACATAGGAGGAGAAGAGATGGATTCATGCCTTTCACAAGGGTATTAGCATTCAAGTGAATATGATGAAGACTCTATATGACTCATGAAACGTGATATATATCTGAACATCTTAGTCATTCCCATGGAAACAAACCAATAGAGATGGGCTGATGGGCAAAGTTCCATCTATATTTAAGCTGTTCCCTGTAAAACGTAAAAACATTTTCTGAACAGATCCAGTTACTTAAACGCTTACCAAATAAAGAGCAAATGTTCAAATAAGGTTTAGAACTCTAAAAAAAAATAAGAAAAAGCAATGTTTTTGCTTAGGTTAGTTTGTTTTGTTTTACGGCATATCAACCTCAATGGGTCATTTAATGCCAACAACTTTTTTTTTCCTGATAATATTTTTGTTTTGTCAAAAATCTATTTCTGTTAATAATTCTTTTCCTCAAAATTGTAATATTTTTATTTTTCAGAAATGTATTGCTGGTAACATTTTTTTTCTTCAAAAATTTATTTCTGGTAATATTTTTTTGCAAAGTATTTCTGGTATTAAAACCTATTTTTACACTTTCATAATGCTTTTTTTTACCTCAGTTTCGGGGTCAATTATTTGTACATAGCTGGGATCCTAACAGGTGCTACCACCCCGGGTCAGGGTGGACCTGGGAACACCAGCAATTAAGAGGTGGTTCCACGCTCCTCAAAGCCTCCTGATCAGAGGCCTTGCTGTTGGACGTAGTTTATCGTCTTACCCTGGACGCGGATGTAGTTTATCGTCATACCCAGGACAGGTTTGAAAAATGAAAAAAAAATGACTTTCTACAGAAACGCACCTCTTCGCGAAATATATTTATTTTCAATTTTTTGTTGCATATTTCTTTGGAATCAACACACACCACAACTCTAATAGCATCTGAAAGATTAATATAAATGCAATTTATACCTATTTTTTATAGATTATACGAAGGCGTTTGACAAGCTTCGTCGCCAAGAACTGTGAGAACTTTTAGGCAAGCTTGATCTACTTGGGAAGGATATAAGAATAATCCAGAACTTATAGTGGGAACAAGCCGCCTGCACGTGGATAGAAAATGAATTCAATAAACACGCACAAAAAAAAAAAAGAAAAAAAAAGAAAAAAAAAGAAAGTGGCATAAGACAAGGATGTGTCTTCTCGCCGGACATATTCAACTTCTACAGTGAAGTAATCCTGATAGACTTAGAAGTCCTAACAGGATTAATTATTGCTGGTATAATCTTAACAACATTAGATATGCAGAGGCCACAGTGTTGATAGCAGACACAGAATGTAAGAACTCTATAAAGGAAAAAATATATGGTTGTCAGCAAAAGAAGCAGCCCAATATGCGAATTACAAATTAAACAAGTGCAAATATTTAAATATCCAGGAAGAGTTTTAACAGAGGATGGAAAATGCGACACAGAAATTCCAAGGTTCATTGGCATAGCGAAAGGTGCCTTCAAAAAGTTAAGCAATATATTAAGAAACATGAAAATTTGATTGGAAAAAAAAAACAAAAAAAAACAGTTTCTAAGCTATGTAATATTGTTACTACGATATAGCAGTGAATGTTGGCCCATCTCATCACAGATAGAGAAGAGACTTGTGGCAATAGAAATTTGATCCTATAGGAGGATGCTGAGAATACCATGAACTGAACACGTAAGCAACGACGAAGTTTTATAGAAAATAGAAACAAAAAGGGCCCATATAGGCAGCATCAGGGACAGTTGACATTTCTAAGACACATAATGAGGAAAGTGCGCTCAAAAAATCTGACACCCACAGGACATATTGAAGGCAAGAGGCACAGAGGAAAACAGCGCATGACCGACTGAAAGAGCTTGTGTAAATGGATGGCAGAACAGGGATTCGGAGAGATAACAAAAAAGACATAACTTGACTAAGGTCTATAAAGGGTAGGAAGTTGGAGAGCCATGATCACCACGTCCTGAAGAGATACAGTGCATAGAAGAGAAAAGAGCTCAAGTTGCTATGTAATTTAATTGGAAGCTGATCCCTAACGCCTAGCCCACGCCCAATGTCCATAGCACGTAATAAAGCATAGACTTACCTTACAGAATTTCAAATTATTTCAGGCTAAAATAAAACATGTTAAGGTTTATATCATTCCAAGCATATTCGTACTTAGTTATCTCCCTTACCTTTTATTTTTAATTTTAGTTTGCGTAGTGTAGTCAGTGTCATGATATTTCTTGGGACTGATAGTCGAGTGTTTTCCCGTTGCCTTTTCCACAGTGATTTATTGAGACACCACCTCTAGTTAGTTGGCCGTTGGCTTGTCGAGAGTTCTTCCGCCCTTTGATAGGTCTTACTTATCATCTTACTGTTGCAAAAGGTATTACAGAAGTTAGCGAGAAGAAAGGACTAAGTATAAATTACAAGAAGACAAAATATATGGTCATCAGCAAAAGGATGAGCCCAAAATGCAAATTATAAATCGGGGATACTAAAATCAAACTAGTACAAAAATTTAAATATCTGGGAAGTGTTCTATCAGAGGACGGAAAGTGCGACACTAAGATCTGAAGAGATATCGGGATGTTCGAAGATGCATTTCAAAAGCTAAGCAGAATATTAAGAGACAGTAGAATTTCGTTAGAAACAAAGAAAAGAGTAATGAACTGTTCTGTTGCATGACAGCGAATGCTGGACAATCTCCTCAAAGATGAAGAAGAGACTTGAAGCAATAAAAATGTTGTTCTACAGAAAGATGCTGAGGATATCATGCACCGAACACGTGAGCAACGACGAGGTTTTAGAGAAAATGGAAACAAAAAAGAAACTAATACTTAACATAAGAAAGAGGCAGTTGAAATTTCTGGGGCATATAATGAGGAAAGAGGGCTTGCAAAATTTGATACTCGCGGGACAGGTTGAGGGAAAGAGGGAGAGAGGAAAGCAGCGCGCAACATACTTAACATCAGGAAGAGGCAGTTGAAATTTCTGGGGTACGTAATGAGGAAAGAGGGCTTGGAAAATCTGATACTCACGGGACAGATTAAGGGAAAGAGGGAGAGAGAAAATGGGTGACAAAGCAGGGTTTGGTAGAAATAACAAATAGACAAAACTTATCAAGAGCTAAAAGGGCAGAAAAATAAATAAAAAAACATTACGATTTAAGTAAAATATCATTGCATTGTAAATTAGGTTTACAAGATTTTTTTTTTAAATAATTACCTGCAAAACGAAAATCAGTTTAACCTATTGTGGAAAAAAATGAGAAAAACAAGGTGAAAAACAAAAAAATGTAAAACAAACATCAAAACAAAACAAAGAAACAATGAAAAACGCATTTGTGTTGTTGTTTTGAAAATTAAAATAAGCGAAAACAAAAAGAAAGAAAGAAAAAAGAAATAAGAAGAAAAACACTGCATTCAAAATACAGTTTTTATTCCTTTTTTACCTTGTTCTGAAAATTAAAAAAAAAATAATATAAATACAAAAAAACAAAAACAAAAGGAAAAAAAAAACAACTCAATTCCTTACCGGCTTCTATTGGTCTTTAGCCCACGCAAAGAGGAGTAACATATCGTCTTGCTTTTTTTTTTTTTAATCTATATTTATAGCTACGTCTGCGTGCTTGTGTTTCGGGGAATGTTTAAAAATCTGCGCAATGGGTACCAAGACAATTCTTTCACATTTTTGGAATTTATTTTGTTTGCCATTTAAAAAAAAAAAAATTGAGACTCGTCTTAGTTGGAATGTAAGCCTTGCAAGAACATCATCAGAGCCTGTAAGTTGGTAACCCCCAAAAAATCGGATTGGGGATGGGCGGAGGTCGGTTGAAAAAGCATAAAAAGTAGATCTATGAATTTCTAGGCCATGTGGGACGAGTGTTTGGTCGTCTGGCATTATCTGGCTAGCGTGAGATCACACACGTCGGGCCACGATGTTCTTTCACCTAAATTAAGTGGCGCAGGTGGTCGATCGACTGCAACACAGAGCAAAATCTGCCTAGCTACATTTCTGTCTATCAAGAAAAAAAATGTCATTACGTATCTTTGTTCTCTTGAAACAAAAAAATCAAAATTTGATAAATTGATTGATGAGTTCTAATCCGGCATCGCAACAGTTATGGTTAATTTAATGAAAGTATGATCACCCAGAGATTGATTGTTAATATGTTCATGTTTGGTATTAGTCGATAGGAAATCGCAGAATCGATAGGGAATCGTATGAAATTGTAGCGAATATATATATATATATATATATATATATATATATATATATATAATATATGTGTGGTAGCGAATCTTCTGGTTGCTATTGTAAAATGTCTTCAGCACTTTTTTGAAATAAAACTTTCTGTCTTAGCGCACGAGCGTTGATGTCGGCATTCGGATAGATTATTGATTTTAAATCGATACATTTCCCAAGGAAGAAAATGATTCTAAAAGGTTTGAAAATATAATCATTATCAGCTTTCTATGCATTTCCCGCTCGGTTCGTTTCTCAGACACTCTCGTTTTCCCACTCTCTCTTTCCGCACACACACACACACACACACACACAAGTGTAGGCACATTTTTTAAAAATCGATATCACCCCAAACAAGGCAGTAATTCCTCTAAAACACGAGGGGTTACTGGTTGTAGAAGAATTATGGACCGAAACATTAATAATGAGCGGGAAGAGGAAAGCGTAATCAGGAGAACAATAAATAGCGATTGACATTGCATTCAAATTTTCCACATTAAAGTTGGCTGGAAAGCATGTAGCCGGAAGGGAGTATACATGCACACACACACACACACACACACACATATACATATATATATATATATATATATAATACTAATAATTTTATAAATATAAGCAGCTATACTCGTCCAGCAAAACCTTAGGTGTTTTAGCTTGTAAGTGAACAACAAACCAATACCCAAGGGAAAAAGGGTAAAAAAAAGAAAGAACTAAGAACATGTACTTCCAGCCAAAATAATCGTCTAGAATCTAAGTTCAGAGTCCAAAGAAAAAAACCTCCGATATGAGTAAAGTAAAAATAACTAAGCAAAGTGCTCAATAAGCTAAGTAGAGCAAACTAAGTAAACCTAAAGAGCCAGACAAACCTACCTAAGTTTCACTTACGCGGATCGTCAGGGTAAACTGGCTAAAGAGATGCTAAAGATGAAAATATATAGCCTACAAATCAAAAATATGACCATGTGATCAAAAGAATAAAAAAAGAAAAGAAAAAGCAAACAGTAACACAACAACGGGGGTGCGGTGGGAGGTTTAAAACATATTGATTCAAAAACATAAAAAAACAAGAGAAGAATATATATATATGTGTGTGTGCGTGTATGTGTGTGTATATATATATATATATATATATATATATATATATATATATATATATATATTAATCGGTATCACTCCAAGCAAGGCAGTAATTCTACTAAAACACAAAGGGTAGAAGAATTAGGAATAGAAACATTTAATAATGAGCTGGAAGAGGAGGGAGTAATCAGGAGGACAGTAGATAGCGATTGACATTGTATTTAAATTGTTGCAGATTAAATTTGACTGGAAAGCATCGAGATGTTGCTCCACAAGCGAGAAGTGCGAGAAAAGAAAACATAGAATCTACGAATACATCTAGCTAGCTCAATATTGTCAATTGATGACATCTTGACGCCAGTCTAGTACTGCGCTTAAATTCATAATTTTAAATTTTGCTGCATTTATATGAGTATGAGTGCTCAATATTGGAAATAGATTTTATGTGGACTTAGGAATAAACACGGCTTGATCTGATGATCGCTTAATGCGTGATACTGCTAGGAAACATGTAGTGTTGATTCCTGTCAATATATATGAAAAAATATATATTCAGCTACTTTTCATGTATATATATGCGTGTGTGGGCACCTCGGCGTAGCGTAATGGTTAGGAAGCTTGTCTCGCTAAAACAGTTACAACTGAATAGTGAGTTCAATCTTCACTGGGTACCCCATACTTTTGACCTTGTGTCACATCTAAGCTACGGTCAGAAAATCAGCTTGAGGCGGTGTGATGGTTAGCAAGCTTGTCTCGCTAGAACAATTACGACTGAATAGTGAGTTCGATCCTCACTGGATGCCCCATACTTTCGGCCTTGTGCCACATCTAAACTACGCTTGGAAAATCACTGTGTCTGAGAGAGAAAGAGAGCGTGGATGGTGAAAGGAAAGGAGTAGAAAGAAGATTGCTGAGGTGAGAGAGAAAAGAGACGAAAAGGGAGGAGGAGTGAAAGAGGAAGAAAGAGGAAAGAGAAACACATTCACCCCCCTCCAAAGAACACTTAAGAACTCTCAATGAATAATAACCCAACGATGCCGCCACACGCACGCATGTTACCTTTCTTCTATTGGGAGAAGTTGTGGAGATTTGATGTTATGATATATTTAAGGAACGGTGAATTAGGATGGTACGTTTGAGGGTACTCCTCGCTTTACCGTATGCTTCCGACCCCACACCCAATATTAATTATATTCTTCGCTCTGTATCAGCAATAAATCATTGTTCTAAACTCCGATCCTTATTTTTACTTTTTAATCACGATCATCCTAATCAAAGCAATAAGGCAGAAGGAGTTCCTTGGTGAGGAAGTATTAGTAGCAGAAACATTACTAAGGAGCGAAAACAAAAGAAGAGGAATTCGGAAGATTTAAATTGCATTTAAATAAATAGCGATTGATATTACATTTAAATTTTTGAAGATTAAAGTTGACTGGGAAGCGTGGAGCCGGAAGCGGGAAATGAGATAAAAAGTAATGTAGTTACATCTAGTCAGCTCACTTTTAAATTGATGAGACCTCGACGCCAGTCGAGTACTGCGCTTAAATTCCTATTTTCTTATTTCGAAGATGACATCTAGAAAAATCTACTTCACTTAGGTTAATTTTTATCCCTGTGTCGAATCCCATATTTTTAAATATTTTTATGATTGTTTTTCTTGTTTTGTTACAGTTTCGTAAGATTATGAGACCGTCGTCATAATACAGGTCTCTACAGGGACGACGGTCTCACGCCTGAAGATTGCGTTTAAGCATGAAACAGACTGTCGCCGCTGGGTGTTGAAATCAATGTCAACTTTTATAAAAGAACATTCGGACAGTTTTTATACAATTTATCATCTGAAAAGAAAAAATATTAGATCGCATGAGAAATTGTATAAAAAACTAAATAAAAGCACCTTGTCTGTCGTATTCAATGAAATGTGTATGAAAAAAGGATTGCTGCCTAAACACACACACACACACACACACACACAGTATTTTTTGTTATTGGAATTTATTCCATATGCACCAATCCTATACTTGGTTTTATATATATATATATATATATATATATATATATATATATTGTATTAGGTTGGTGCAAAAATAATGACGTAATAATGTCGTTTTTTGACGTATTTTTTAACGTCAAAAAACGACATTATTACGTCATTATTTTTGCACCAACCTAATAATTATTTTTTTAAAAAATAAAATAAATCAGACAGTTCCTTCCTGATTTTAATATATATATATATATATATATATATATATATATATATATATATATATATATATGGGGGGTGTATGTGTCTAAATATTCTAAGATACAGTATTTTTGTAGAAGAGACAAAATTAATAACAAAGAGACAAAAGAAAGAAAACTATTCTTAGCCGACACGTTTAATCCTGTGAGAGAGAAAGGCATCGGTTAAGAATAGTTTTTCTTTTGTCTTTATATATATATATATATATATATATATATATATATATATATATATATATATATATATATATATATAACATAATCCTAAAGAGCCAGAAACTACCTAGCTAGGTTTCACCTAAATGGAACTTCAAGGTTTGCTCTCCTTAGTCTATTCAGCACTCGATGGTTTCTGTTAATTACACGCTTGGTGATTTTTTCTTTGAATTTGAAATTTAAGAAACAGGATGATTTTTTTCGTCCTCTTCGGATGTTTCTAGTTCTTTCTTTTTTCCAATTTTTTTCTTGCAAATTGTGCCATCCGAGTTTTTTTAACCTACCGGGTAGAATTATTAGTATATATATATATACATACATATATATATATATATATATATATATATATATATATATATATATATATATATATATATATATATGCACAAACAAGTTTGATTAAAAAGAACCGAGAAAGGTCTGTCTATTTCATTTTTTATTATATTTTCCAACCTTTGAATTAGGTGTTGAATCTTGTTGAGTCTTGAATCTTGAAGTTGTGGATAAACAGTTCTTCATTTCTATTTTGTTATTGTTTTTTTTTCAAATACTTTCTACCATCGCAGTCATTACTAAGTAACAATCCGATGTCTTTGTGGTAGTTAGAATTCCTCTGTCTATATCCTGTTAGTCTTTTAGAAGTTCGAAATTTGAAATAGTCTGATACATGATAAGACAACGAAGAAATTAGAAATATTTATTCAATTATACCATTCCTATTTATCTTATTATTATCTTAGCATTACATTATGGCTTATCATTCTGTCGGATTCTAATCCATATTTGATTCATATTTGATCCTCGTTCCAGTTCGATGGAAAGAAAACGACAAGGTGATATCAAGGGAGAGCGTCATCACTTGCATTCGTTGCAACCGAGACTGGTGCCAACCCCAGATGTGCAGGTGGTATAATGGCTAGAAGCACAAAACGAGAAATCGGTGATCAGAGTTCGAATTCAGGTCGAAATTGTTACATTCGCAAATATACCCTTGGGAATGGTATGAATCTATCTCTTCCCTCCCCACCCCACAGGAGAAAGATAATTCTGAATTCCCAGGATAACTGTAGAAGAAGGATAACACTGAATTGAAGGACAATTCTAGGAGAAGGATACCTATGAATTCAAGGATTACTCTGAATTCAAGTATAACTCTAGTAGAACGGGCACCTCGAGGCGGTGTAATAGTTAGCAAGCTTGTCTCGCTAGAACAGTTGCGACTGAGTAGTGATTTTGATCCTCACTGGGTGCCCCCTAATTTCGGCCTTGTGCCACATCTAAGCTACGCTTGGAAAATCACTGGGGCACCTCGGCGTGGTGTAATAGTTAGCAAGCTTGTCTTGATAGATCAGTTACTGCTGAAAAGTCAGTTCGATTCTCACTGGGTGCCCCCTAATTTCGGCCTTGTGCCACATCTAAGCTGCGCTTAGAAAATCTCTATATTTGGGCACCTCGACGTGGTGTAATGGTTAGCAAGCTTGTCTCGCTAGAACAGTTGTGACTGAGTAGTGAGTTCGATCCTCACTGGGTGACCCCTACTTTCGGCCTTGTGCCACATCTAAGCTATGCTTGGAAAATTAATATATAATAACTCTAGAAGGGTAACTGAATTCAAGCATAACTCTAGGAGAAGTATAACTGTGAATTCAACATAGTATGTGGCCATGGTTAACATACTTCAAATAGATTTGCAGTGTGTTGTGAAGTCGAAACAGCTATTATGTTATCACTTCGAAAAACTCCTGTTGATTGACAGTGGATTACTCACTCAGGCGGGGAAAACTGGCTGGTTACATTCAATGGTTCGAAAAACCAAACTAATTATATTCCATCATCGCTGATCGAACTGTGCCTTGAGAGACTGTTCGTCCATAAACTCACCCCTGACCTAAAGTAGAACTCGTACAGATTTATCTGTAAAGATGCAGGGAAAATGGCCGGCTCACTTTACCGCTCCAGTAGGTAAATGTCTCCACGTAATATCCTTTAATTTTACAAGAGTCGGATCAGGGCTAAAATGAAGGAACTGGTGTCATATTTGGGTAGAAGTTGTTGCTGCCCAGTCCTCCATTTCTAGTCTTGATAGACTCCAAAGGCGTCTCAAAAGTTCTTGTGGGTGACAAATTATTATCCACACTCTAACCTCTCTCACACTGGCGGGATGTGGCAAACCTCTCATTTCTCAATCGCTACTTCCATGGAAAGTGCTCCGATGAACTACATCCCTTAGTTCCACCAGTTCTAGCCTTCATGGCAAGGATCCACCATGCAACTCATATTGTAGCAAACCACCCACATTTTCTCTGTATTCTATTGGCGAGAAATAAGTTCCACTTGAACAGCTTCTTTCCGCGAACCAACACCAAAGAAGGATGTTTAACCGATCACTACAATCTTAACATGTTCATGTCTAGGGTTAATCGTTATCTTTCGCACCTATCCGCATAAACTCGGCCTCTAACTCTGTAACCCTCTACATTGAGTGGCTCTGAGGCTTTATACGGAGTGAACATCAATTTAAAAAAAAGGTCGACCATTCTGTAAGGTTTCTAATTCGTAGAGGTTCATCAGTCCCAAGTCCAGGAATGGTCGTAAAATCGTTGAACAGTTGAATGTCTGACCAGTTCCTGCCACACAGCTGTACGTAGTTTCAGTTTAAACCACGGGTTGGTTATGGGTCCTGAAAAAAAAAACACAAATGGATTTGAGCAGATGATCAGGTGCAAAAACGAGCAACCATGCTGAAGATTAGAAATCACACTGATTTGCAGTCATTAATCCGAAATAGTTTTGATGATGATAGTCCTGAACTTGAGTCTTTCTTATTCATTATATATATATATATATATATATATATATATGTGTGTGTGTGTGTGTGTGTGTGTGCGCGTGCGCGTGCGTGTGTGTGTGTAAGGTATGTCGCGTACTTAATTTTGTGGATAATTGCTACTGACTTTAATTATCACAAATTGCTTCATTTTTCTGGCCTCGTGCCATATTGAGTTTTTTTTTTAGTTTTTAATATCTACATAGAAACAATCATTTGTTTTCATATTTTTCTCATACGGTGAGGCGAATATACTCGTATACTGGGAGCTGTTTTTTTTTTCTTCGAGTGGAGCACAGTACAAAAAAATCTTGCCTAATTCCTGGAGATCCGTCTTCTGTGTAGTACCTCTCATTGCACCAACGAAGTGGGCTATTTTTGCATTTACCCCCACATTTAAAAGGGTTTTTCACTATTATCTATCCTCGGAAGGGATATAGATAGATATATTCTCTCTTGATATTATTTCACTCACATTTTTGTTTTTCCAAAAAAGGAAAAAAAAAACTGGACAAATTTCTATCGTTAATAACCATTTTATCCATCGGAATCCAGGCAAGTAGTAAGTGATTGAAGTAAATATTAAAAAGGATATTTTTTTTAAAGCATTCAACCCCAAACAAGGCGAGAAGGCACTAGCACGCAAGGGGTTACAGAGTTGGAGCGAGAACAAAGAGGAGTGATAGAGGAAAGGATGAACAGAAGGTTAGGGGATAGATCAAGGGAACTGGAGATGTCGATTGACATTACATTTGAATAGCAGGAGATTATAGCTATCAGGGAAACAGGAAGAGGGGAGGGAGTTCCACAGGTGAGAAGTACGAGACATGAAGCTATTGGAGTAGAAGAGACGGCTACATTTAACAGTTTCGACAGTGAAAGGGTGAGAGCGAGAGGCCAGCCTAGTAGAACGCTTAAATTCATGAAGTCTGGGAACCAGCGAAAGCAGCACATCGGAGCAGTTACCGTGAAAGTATTTGCAAAAAAGACAGAGGGAGGCAACGGCACATCTGTGAGAGAGCGACTGCGGACGAGATGCCAGATCAGGGCCAGTTACATTGCATATCTGTCTTTGGATTTTATCAAGGACCTTGAGACAATTAGAAGGGGCTCCAGACCATATATGGCAGCAATACTCCATGCAAGGGCGGATGGAAAAATGTAAAATCATTTTATCTTGTTTAAGCTGTGAGCTTTTACGGGTAATTTTCGTTCACAGACATACGTGCGCATGCGCGTTCGTGAACGCGCTTTGTATTAGGTTGGCGCAAAAATAATGTCGGTTTTTGACGTTAAAAATTACGTCAAAAACCGATATTATTTTTGCACCAACCTAATACAAAACATAATTATAAAATTATTACATTCGTCTTTGTTGGCCCAAACTCGAAGAATTTTGAACAGAATACTTGGATTCCATCCAACTATAAATAATGAAGTTAAGAATAAAAATTGTTTGTAAAACGACACTAACTCTTACGGATCGAGTTAAGTGGCTAAAGCTTAGTGCTTAAAATCGTTGTTCAAGGTCGATGTCCTTTCTTGACGGCAAATCTATCTCGGGAAAGATTATTTATCAAACCACAACAGTTGACGTAATAATATCGTTTTTTAACGTATTTTTTTAACGTCAAAAAACGACATTATTACGTCATTATTTTTGCACCAACCTAATACTTACTGCAAACATATGTAAATAATCCGGGTTTTTTTTTTTTAAAAAAAACCCCAAAAAACAAAAACAAAAAAAAAAAAAAAAAAACCGAAAAAAACCCCTCTCTGTTCAGATCTTTTAAAATCGATTGTATCTGTTTCACGTCTTATTTAATCAAATCAGAAATGTTTAAACAACCTTTTTTTCGATTTATATTGGATATATATAAAGTAATCCGTCACATCAATTGAATCAAACAATTTGCCCGCAGAGAGAAAACGTTCATTTTTTACGGGTGTGTCCACGTCGTTACCGAATGTGGCACAAGGTTGACGTTTCAAGCGAATTTAACAGTAATACTGTAGAAAAATTGTCCAAGGCCTCTAGGCACTTCCTCTTTTGGAGAGGCCTTAGGAGCCGGACAATAAACGCAGCCTCCTACCGAAGGAGAGGTACTACCTGGGGTGGAAGGCACCTCCAGGCTTGGGTTTAATATTATTTGAAACGATCCCAGCCAAAGGCCCGCAGAAAACGATTTCAGACAAGTATGCGTTTTATTTATTTATTTTTTATTCTTCTCTAAATCTATGTGCCATGTCCCTTCTGGACATTGATGATCATGGCTCTCCACAATTTCCTCTCGTTGTAGCTCTTACTAAATTTTGTTTTTTTACTATGTCTCCTAATCTCTGTAAATGCCAACTGTTTTCACAAGTTCGTTAGGTACGTCATGCGTTGTTACCTCTGTACCTCTTGCCTTCAATAAGTCCTGTGAGTATCAAATTTTCCAACTCTCTTTTCTTATTATGTGACATAGAAATTTCAACTGTCTCTTTCTGATGTTAAGTATAACAAAAATGTTTCCATTTTATCTAAAAACTTCGTTATTGCTCACATGTTCAATCTATGGTATTCTCAGCATCCTTCTGCAGAACCATATTTCATCTATGATGATGTAATGAATATGCATACACCTGGGTTCCCCCTCACAGTAATATGATTGGCTGGTGTCAGCCATAAATACAGACTGATGTGGAGGTACATGGACTACGCCTATAGTCTTCGCTTATTGGCTACGCCTATTGCCTACCACTATGACGAGGACCAGTCCATTACGGTTACCTGCTAGATTGTCCTACCCGGTTACAGTAGTCAACAACCACTTTGCTACTTCGAACAAATATATTCCTTTCCGGGACATATCATATGAGAAGATTGTCCCGTATTCACTGCCATATAGGAGGACCGATGTTATATAACATTTAAGTGCTGTTTTTTAACGCGTCTCAATACTCTGCTTAGCTTCTGGAAGGCACCTTTCGCTCTCCCAATACGTCTTCGGATTTCGGTCTCGCACTTTCCGTCCTCTGTTAAAACAATTCCAAGATATTTAAATTGTTCTAATTGTTTGATTTTGCTATCTCCAATTTGCCTGTTGGGTTGCCCCTTTTGCTGGCAACCATACTTTCTTCTCGCTTTCCTTCACTATCTTTTGTACAAGTTTCTTTCTGTCTGTTCTTTGTTTAATCTCCGCATCGAGACAATCATAAGGGAACTATAAGACCCCCCCAAAATTTATTTGTGTTTATGATTTATAGGACTCAGTGGATGGTACGGTGTTAATGACAGACTCAGAAGGAGAACTGAAAGGTTTTTTTAAATAAAGTCGTAAAGGAAAAGCAAAAAGAAAGGAATATTAACTGTTACACGAAATGGATGGTTGTTAGCAAAAAAGGTTATAAGTCAGTAACATATTGGGGACGTCAAATTCCAGAAGGTAGAGGAATTCATCTATCTAGGTAGTGTAGTGACGATGGAAAAAGTGACGCAGAAATACGAAAACGTATAGGAATAGCGAAAGATGTCGTCCTGAAACTAAGCAAAGTATAAAGAGGAACATTTTGTTAGAAACAGAAAAAAAGAGTGCTAATCGCTAATCTCCTTATATGACGGTGGATGCCGGACAGTCTCTTCACAGATGAAGAGGTTTGATTTGTTTGTTTAATGGCATATCAACTCTTTCATGGGTCATTTAATTTTCTTTGGAGCTTTGAAATAATAAAATTAATATATATGTTATTCTGCTTTCACAATTGAATACATGGTAGATGACACTCAGCATTCGTGCATATACTTGTTTGTGTGGCCATAATTACTAGTGGCAGTGATATGTGTGTTTTATGTTGTAGTTTTGTTGAAGTCATATATTGGTAGAATATGATATATATATATATATATATATATATATATATATATATATATATATATATATATATATATATATATATTATTCTGCTTTCACAGTTGAAGACATGGTAGATGATACTCAGCTTTTATGCTCATACTTGTTTGTGTGACCATAATTACTAGTGGCACTGATATGTGTGTTTTATGTTTTAGTTTTGTTAAAGTCATATATTTTGGAATACAATTTGATTTCTTTAATAAATTTTAGAATATTATACGAACTAATGTCATGGAAGAGTTCTTTCATGTTGGTTGTTTGGTTGATTTTTCTTAGCGGCATATCAACACCTCTATGGGTTATTTAATACCAAAATCTAAATATTTTGAACACAATTTTATGCCTCCAACTAAATATATACTATAAATAAGTATTGTTAGTTAATTTATTATAAATACGTATTCTTGGTAATTTTGCTATAAATATGTATTGTTGCTATTTTTTAAAATATAAAATTATATATTTTATACTTTAATAATATTTTTTCTGTGGGTTCACTATTTGTCCATAGTTGGGACCCTAACAGGTGCTACCACCGCGAGTGTGGGTGGACCTGGGAACAAATCCTGATCAGAGGGCTATCTACCGGATGTAGTTTATCGTCATACCCAGGACTACAGTTCAAAAGAAGACTACAGTTCAAAAGAAGACTACAGTTCAAAAGATCAGAGAAATGTGGGTCTACAGAAGGATACTGAGAATATTACGGTGAGAATATGTTAGCAGCGAGAAAAATAAGAATAGCGAGAAAGCTTAGATTTATAACCAGAAACAGAGACGTAATGAGAAAAGAATGTTTAGAGAAGCTAACACTCGCAGGACATACTGACAGCTTGAGAAGTAAGGTGAAACAGCGAGTAACCTGCTTAACGACTTTCTGTAAATTGATGGCCGAAGAAGGAATAAGATTTTGAAAGGGTTAAAAGAGCCAAAAATGGTAGAAAATTGTGAAGAGCCACAATCACCCTATGTCCAGAAACAAGAGCACAGAAGAAGACGAAAGTGTCATTTTTGGGCTCTAGGAAATTTTATTTATTTATTTTTTTAATTTTCTTTCGATGAAGAATTAATATTTTTATCCAATTTCATTGGTTCTGAGTCGTGTCAAACAATTTTTCCTCGCCCGAGTCTATCTTACATATTTATAAGCCTACCATTCATCTATACTTAGAATATTGCTGCCACATATGGTTTTGTGCTTCTGTTATCTATTTAGAGATTCTTGATAAAATCCAAATAAGAATCTGCAATGTCCTGACCTGGCATCTAGGCTTCAGTTATTACAGCCACCGCCATAATGTAGCTTCCCTGTGCTTTTTCTGTAAATACTTCCATGGTAAATGTTCTGATGATCTTTCCAGTATGGTACCGACTCATTATGAATTTAAGCGCAGTACTAGATTGGTAGATAGGTCTCATCATTTTACAATTGAAATGACTAGATGTAACCATAGATTCTATGCTAACAGTTTCTTTTCTCGTTTGTGGAACTTTCTTTCGGCTTTTTGCCTTCGAGTCAAGTTTGATCTTCAAAAATTTAAATGATGTTGACATACCATACTACACAAATCAAAAGGTTAGGAACGAAGCCCCTATTCACTAATGGAATGAAAGATAACCATAGATAGGCTGTTTTTTTTTGTTTTTTTGTTTTGTTTTTTTTTTACTTTTTCTGAAAAATTGTTGTAACGCAAAGATTTTATAAATTTCTAACAACAGTATCACTGATTGTTTGGTCAATGATTGACTAATGTTTCCTTAAAAGGAAGGATGACCGTTAATATTTATAATATAGATGACGAAATTTAAGCAAAAGGTTCACGATATATGATAAATAAAGATGGCATCAGTTGAAATCGATGTCAAATTATATTAGAATTTTGAACAAAATCTTCCATTTTTCCATGGGGCGGGATTTGAACTCTCAACTTCTTTGTACCAGCTTATATTCTTGATGGCAGTACATTGCTTCACCACTAAGAAGAGAGTTTTCCCACATTCATTAACCAGAAATTGAACCTTGGGCACTAGATTAGTTTGGAACCCTGAAAATGTTTACTAGTGTGCTCTTACTGTCGGCCGTAATCCTGACGCCCACATAGCAAACGAATTAAATACTACCCCACTTCCTAGGATAATGATTCCGAATTAGAAAAAGATGACGCGGAATTTAGAAAGACGACGCGGAAATACTGTCAATGATTGTATCTCTTATCATTACGTGACATTTTTTTGTTGGAAACTCGAGATTTAAGGACGGATGTCTTTTGGATCTCGTTTTGTGTGGACATCATGTGATTAGGAATTAAAGTAGTCGCCATAACCCCCTCCAGACATCCTCACTCCAGAGAACACAAACTAGATTTTCAGGAAACTTGGAGACTTGTATTTTGTTCATAATGAAACCGGCTTTGATCGTTAGGTATTCTTAGAAATAACATGCAAAGGAAATAAGGGAGGCAACTCTGATCAAATTACTTATCGTTGATCAATATTTGTTTGACAAACGAGAAAATGATAAGAATGGCCAAGTCTGAAATCACTGGGAAATGTCAAGTGAGGATTGATTTTCTTGAATCTCAAATGCCGAGAAAAAGGTACAAGAAACAGGAGTGTCGCTTTCCCTAACTTCAAAGTCAAAGTAATAAACTGTCGTCAGAGAAGAGGACAAAAAGTAAAACTATGAAAGAAAAGAAGTAACTACTAAAAAAAGTGAAATCTTACGGCAATATCACGTTGAAACACAGGTTCCTGTACGATTACTGAATTTAAGCAGCGTTGAGCCTGCTCAGTACCTAGCTCAGACACGGGCAACCTTTTCCGACCAATGGGCCGATAAGGTAGGTCGCACTAATAAAAAATTCAAAATAAATTTTATTGAAAGTAAAACGGCCATTTTCACTACAGAAGATCATAGGTGTAAACATCTGCCTTTGGAAATAGGGGTGGAGGAGGGGGGTGTTTGCAAAAGATAGTTAATGACGCAGAGTAATCTAGTTGCAGTTGCTGATACTTTAGTATTCGACTCACGGTCGTCCGGCATCAGACTGACTGACCGTCGATATTCAGTCACCTCACCCCACGAAGGTGTCATGTGGGACAAGGCCTTTTTAACGTGGGATCTCCGAACCCGTGGGATCTCCTAGCCCGTGGGCTCGGCCATAAATATGCCCATTGAACCCATATAAACGGGTTCAGGGTCGGTTTACCTCCCCGAAAGAGAATCCGCCCCTCGGCGTACCCTCTTTTGGCTTCCTCACCGCCCGAAGGCAGAGTGTTCAACCGATCAGCCAGTCGACTGACTTACCGACGATATTCAGTCACCCCCACTCCACGAGGGCGTCATGTGGCACAAGGCCTTTTTAACGTGGGCTCGCCGAGCCCGTGGGCTCGGGCCAAAATATGCCGACTGAACCCGTATAAACGGGTTCAGGGTCGGTTTACCTCCCCGAAAGAGAATCCGCCCTTCGGCGTAGCCTCCTTCGGGTTCCTCCCGCCCGAAGGCGGAGAGTTCAACCGATCAGCCAGTCGACTGACTCACCAACGATATTCAGTCACCCCCCCACGAGGGCGTCATGTGGCACAAGGCCTTTTTAACGTGGGATCTCCGAGCCTGTGGGATCTCCGAGCCTGTGGGATCTCCGAGCCTGTGGGCTCGGCCAAAAATATGCCCATTGAACCCGTATGAACGGGTTCAGGACCGGTTTACCTCCCCGAAAGAGAGTCCGCCCTTCGGCGTAGCCTCCTTCGGGTTCCTCCCCGCCCGAAGGCAGAGAGTTCAACCGAACAGCCAGTCGACTGACTGACCGACTCACTGAGCAGCTCTTACTACTCCTACTTATTATAGGTGGGAGGGTCTATTAACTATTGAATAGGTGTTCCACTATCACAACGACTCAAGTGTTCGTCATTCATCCAGACACCTTTAACTTCAGGCACATAGAATACCTACGCGAATTTCCCACTCGACAAAGTCTGAGTTGCATTCAATGCGTGTTTTTTTAAAAAAAACATTTTCTTAACCAGAAAAAGTGGCAAAAAAAGATTGCGGATGTTCAGTTCGACGCCGAAATAAAATGCAAACAGAAATCATTGTTTTCTTGTCTAACGATAGCGATGCCAATAAAATAACTTTCTTTAGAAATATTTTCTTCTGTTTCATTGCATATTTGTTTGTGAATAACTAACCCCACCCCATACAATACCCGAGGTCGCCACTGTACCTTTAGTGACCGTGACACTAGAATCAGAAAATCTACTTGAAATGTCGGAGTCACAACCAACATGTATATTAAGTTGCGTTTTTTTTTAAAGCAATTAGAAAGTTAATAAGCATCAACCTCCTCCTCCTTCTCATCACCAATCACGTGACCGGGTTTAGTTTTTAGTCTTGCTGCTAAACAGGTCACCTGACCAGTTCTCTACTAATGAATGTGTTGAAAGCCGGGGAGGTATTCATTCATGTGTAGACCTGGCGGAGCCAATCCATCTCCAAATCGAAATACAGTCAATATCCTCTAACATGAAGGCTCGCCTTTATTCACAGGGAACCCTCCGCCTTGAACGTTAACTTCAGCACACTAACTGCATCCATAGCTATAGAGACCAGTCTATCCCCATTTTGTTAGATGACCATTAATTCACCCCCACCCCACAAAAAAATGTTAATCCGTTCTTTGATGGATCTTGTTTTAATCCTTCTGAGTGTCTAACCACTTTTTTTTACCAGAAAATCCTGTTTGGGGAACCCGTTTAGTCGCTTATAACCGAGCTAAATTGGTTGATTTTGTTTCGTGGCATATGAACACCTGTATGGATTATTTAATGCCGAAATTTAAATATTTTGCACGTAATTTTCTGGCTACAACTACAGATATTTTGTATTAGGTTGGTGCACAAATAATGACGTAATAATGTCGTTTTTTGACGTTAAAAAATACGCCAAAAAACGACATTATTACGTCATTATTATTGCACCCACCTAATACATAATTTCATACTTTTAGGGTAAAAGTATATTTTTTTACATTGCTCAGACTATTGTCCTCATTTTTGCTGCCATATTCACGACGTTTCGACCGTTGTACGCTTCGGCCTTTTTCAGGTGATTGGAACTTCGAACTGTCCTCAAGGGCACATGGCCTAGTGGATAAAAAGCGTTGGTTGAATCCAGTGACTTGACCCAAAGAGTTGTAAGTTCAGTACCTGGCTACAGCTGAGGTAAATGAAAAAAAAAAGCTTGGAGAGTTGAGTTAAAAAGAGATAACTGATATTGAGACACGGCACGTAGAACTAGAACAATCTACCTCGGTGGACAAAATAAAGGGTTCAGTTCTAAATTCCAATCACCTGAAGAAGGCCGGTGCGAACTTCAGAAACGTCGTGAATATGACAACAAAGATGAGAACAGCAGTCTGAACAATGTAAATAGTGTAAATAATTACAATTCTTCATCTCAGAAATACTGACAGCTTTTTTTTTTAGCTATATAGTTTGTTGATGATAAAATGCATTGTTGGTTACTTTAAAAAATATATTGCTGCTAATTTTACTATAAAAATGTATTCTTAGTCATTTTATTATAAAAATATACTTTTTATTTTTGTTTGGGAGTTCACTATTTGTCCATAGCCGGGACCCTAACAGGTGCTACCACTCCAGGCCAGGGTGGACCGGGAAACAACAGCAATTAAGAGATGGGGTACTATGCTCATCAAAATATCCAACCCCCCCGATAAGAGGCCTTGATGCTAGATTTAGTTATCGTCATACCCAGGATAAACCGGGCCATATGGTTGGTTATATATATTTTTTTAAGCGTTTCACCCCAAGCAAGGCGGGAAGCCACTAGGACGCAAGGGGTTACAGAAGATTTGGAGCAAGATCAGATAGGAGTGATAGAAGAAAGGATGAGGAGAAGGATAGTGGATAGATCAAGGCAACTGGAGATGTCGATTGACATTACATTTGAATAGTTGGAGATTATAGCTCTCAGGGAAACTGGAATAGGGAAGAGAGTTCCACAGGCGAGAGGTGCGAGATATGAAGCTATTGGACTAGAACAGACGGCTACATTTCATAGTTTCGACAGTGAAAGAGTGAGAGCGGGATGCCAGCCTCGTAGGGCGCTTGAATTCATGAAGTCTGGGAACCAGCGAATGCAGCTCCTCGGAACAATTACCATGAAAGTGTTTGTAAAAAAGACAGAGAGAGGCGACAGCGCATCTCTGAGAGAGTGACTGTAGACGAGATGCCAGAGCAGGGTCAATTATAATGCATATCCGCCTCTGGAGCCTATCAAGAACCCCGAGGCAAACAAAATGGGGCTCCAGACCATATATGGCAGCAATACTACATGCAAGGGCGAATTGTTGATTTGTAGATCTGAAGGATCGATTCCAGGGAGAAATATTTGCTGGCGCGGCACAGGGAGCCCACTTTCCTTGGTACCATTATCACTCGTAGGGTAACCTTACATCATCGAGCTTAATTTGCTCTTTTTTTTAAGTTTACATCGATTGGAGATTGAACGACCAACGTTAAAGTATTTGGCCCAAAGCCTCTAATATTTTAATTGTCGGTCTACGTCATATACAAGATATATTTTCAAAATAATAAATGTCATAATAAAACTGGAGAGTTTCCCGGTCATATGACGCAGTTTAAAAGTTTTAATGTGACAGATATGAAACTCTGAAACAATTAGGAGCGTGTCGAGTTCGGTCAGCAATCTGTACCTCATTGGATTCCCATGAAAGAGGTGAGCTATTTGATCTAATGGTGTCTCAGAACTTTCAGTTCTGTATCTGTTCAAAGGATGACACTTAATTCCCACAAACACCGAGGAATATTCGGCTGTTGCTGCTGCAAACAAAATATTAGGTTGGTGCAAAATAATAACGGTTTTTGACGTTAAAAACTACGTCAAAAACCGTCATTATTTTTGCACCAATCTAATATTAATCTTTGTGATAATCGTTGTTCAGCGTGTGGTACGTTTTGGTAAAAACTGAATGAAAGCCTCCCTGCATGTTCATTATTTCATAATAACGATGTTCACTTTTTGAAATACATAATTTCTCTCTCACTCTCTTTAAAAAACTATATTCCTTCAAGATGTAGCTTCTCTCCACAGCTTACTTTTTTCAATATAGTTAAACTGCGCATTTGTTCACAACTATGTTGCTGGTGTGAACTTTCTTGAAATGTATTATCATTATTTCTAATCTCTCTGTGAGTAGCATTGCACTCTTCAGTTAACAGCATTGCATGTTTTGTGCTTTAAAAGCAACGGTCACATGGTTTTTAAATGTGTATAGATTAAGAAAGACAAATTGTTTCTATCCAATTTCTTTTAATTTGAACTTTTCAAAAAGTTCTTATTCCGCTACCATTCCTCGCATTGTCAAGAGACTTAGTGCCACACACCAATTTGCTTATGATTTGCAATCGAAGGGAATTACTGTACACGAGAAATTGTTATCCCTCTCTAATGTCCTCCTGATTATTCTTCTTTTGTTGTCGTTCTTTCGTAATGTTTCTGTTTCTAATACTTTCACACTCAGTAACCTCTTCTGCCTTAGTGGCTTTATTGCCTTGATTGGAACGATCGGTATTGAAGGTAAAAATAAGGATTGGAGTTTGGAACAATCATTTATTGCTGATACAGTACGAAGAATGTAATTAATATTTTGGAGTTTTTTTTTTGTCAGAAGCATATGAAGTGAAGAGTACCCTTAAACGTACCATCGTACGGGCGGGCGTGTGGTAGCATCGTTGGGTTATTATTCATTGAGAGTTAAGTATTCTTACTATCTTTTCCTCTCTTTTCTCTCTCACCTTAGCAATCTTCTTCTTTGTACTCCTTCTTTCTTTCCTTTCACCTCCACACTCTCTCTTTCTCTCTCTCTTTTTCTCACACACACAAACACACACACACATGGATATATGAAAACTATCTAAATATATATTTTTTCATACATATAGACAGTATGATAGAAATCAACACCGCATGGTTCCTGGTAGTTTCACGCCTTGAGCGATCATCAGATCACGCCGTGTTGATTCCTATGTCCACACTGTTTATATAGAAAAACTATCACCGATATTGAGCAGACTTAGTCATATAAATGCCTAAATTTTAAACAAATTATATCTATATATATATATATATCTATATATATATATGAAGAAATATAGTTTTAATGTGTGCTATATTTATGAGAGAAAGTGCTCAATATCAGAGATAGTGCGTATGTAAATATAAATATAAAAGTGAACATTGTAGTCAACACTCAGAGGCGACTGTCGCCCCTGAGTGTTGACTACAATGTTCACTTTTATATATATATATATATATATATATATATATATATATATATATATATATATATGTGTGTGTGTGTGTGTGTGCGTGCGCTCGCGTGTGTATTGAGGGAGCAATCCTTCTTTCATGCAAGTTTCATTAAATATGGTTGGCAAGGAGCTTTGATTAAGTTTTTTATATAATTTCTCATATGAGCTTATATTTTTTTTCTTTTCCATAGATAAATTATACAAAAACTGTCCATCAGGGATACAGTATTACAGGACGATTATTTGATTTAATACAATAATTCCTATCAAACCGTGAAATTAAGGTCGTCCTGAACGGGTTCTCTTCTAGTTCCTTCCATACGAACGCTGGTGTTCACCAAGGCTCTATCCTGGGCCCTGTACTGTTTCTGATCATCATCAATGATCTTCCTGATGTCATCAGTTCTCAAGTAGGCATCTACACAGATAACACTACCATTTACACCTGTCTCAATAGTAAATCCAGCATTACTGACAAACTTAACCTGGCCATTGGTCTGGAAAAGGACCCCCAATTTGTGGTTGACAAGGACAGGAAATGGATTGTAAGCTTTTATGATTCCAATCCGAAACTGCTCTCATTTACCCACCATAGAGAGAACTCCCTGCCTCTAATCAGTATGACTGATGCTCTACTTCATCAGAGCTCCTCACTACGACATCTTGGTTTTCTGCTGGCCTAAGGTGGAACAACTACATTGAATCTATAGCTGCATCTACTGCAAGGAAAGTTGGTTCTCTGTGTCACGGCAGAAAGTTTTTCTTATCTGAGTCCATCCTTCAAATCTACATATCTATCATTCGTCCTGGCAGTGAATATTGTTGCCATATATGGTCTGGTGCCCCCCCCGTTCATCGCGAGGTCCTTGAAAAAAATCCAAAGACGGATATGCACTTTAATAGGTCCTGACCTGGCATCTCGACTCCAGCAACTTTCACACAGACCTGATGTTGCTTCCCTTTCTATAAATATTTTCATGGCAACTGCTCTGATGAGCTATTTTCACTGGTAACCCCAACTGCATGAATTTAAGCGTGCTACTAGGTCAGTATCACGGTTCCACCCTTTTAATGTCGAAACAGTTAAAAGTAACCGCCTCCTATATTTCGACAGCTTTTTCTCTCTCACTTCCCGACTGTAGAACTCCCTTCCATTTACTTGCTTCCCCGATAACTATAATCTTCAAAAATTTAAATGTAATGTCAATCGACATTTTCTGATGCATTGACCACTGTTCTTCATTTTATCATTTCCTCAATCCCCCATACCGAGTTTTTTCTCTTACTTCCACTTTCTGTAAACCCTTGCGTAATAGTCGCACACTCGCCTTGCTTGAGATTAAATGCTTAAAAAGGTCATAAATTTTGGGTATGGTTGGGTGACAATAACATCATGATTATTCTTCGTTGCTAAGTTTTTAATAGACTTATGGAATTTTTAAGTATTAGAGGTTTTCAATTTTCCCCGTTAGTATTTGAATCTCTGAGGAGTTCTAAATCATTATATATATATATATATATATATAATGATTTCACTGACAGTTCAAGAAAGACATTTGGGTCACTAACACACAGAAAAGAGAATTTCTCATATCGAGAATATTTAACACCGAAAAACAAGGAAAAAATTAATTATTTTTTATAATATGCGGAAATCTCCACCATTCGTTTGATGACGGTCGCGAGACCGGAAACACGTGTAGCAGAATTATAGAAAATAAAGCATAATATTTAAAAAAAAAATGCACATTACAACCAAAACCGTTTGCGGTTTCTCTCTTCTTTTTAATATATATATATATATATATATATATATATATATATATATATATATATATAACCGCCATGAAGAGATCCGACTTATTTTAATAATAATCATGATGAGCAATTAAATGAAAAAAAAAAAAGAAAAGAAAAACGGGCTAGCTAACCGGTTTCGAAACATGCTCAATAGAGCTAAATCGAGGGTAATGTATATGAATCATTAATAAAATGGAATGGGAAAGAGGAAGAAAATGATTCTTTAAGCAGAAATCACTTGGAGGCCGAATACAAAATCCTTCTGCTTAGAAAGAGAAGGTTGTATCAGTTGAATATATATGGCCTTTAGCATTTTTAAGTAGTAATTGGAGCGTGACTTACTTAAGATGGAAAAAGAGTCCACACCGAGATTAGCAGCACAGTTGCTATTATTTATGAGGTGTTCAGTGATAGAAGACCCGTATATTTTAGTCAGAACATCTGAAGTTAAATAGTTGGACCTTTGTAGGCACGCGTTGCTTAATACTAACATCTAGCCTTTGACTGGTCTCAACATACAACAAAAACAATCCAGGCCTATTTACAGAAATAACAAGAAATCTGGAGCTACTTAACAAGAATGATAAAATGAAAGACATACTAAAAACAACCAAAATAATTATAAGCAAACGCTAATAAAAAAAATAAAACATATGTTAACCTCATTCAAATTTAATCAACACAATACAAAGGGTGACAAAATTCAACAAGAGAAGAAGTGGGGTTTGTGATATCATTATAGAAAGAAACTCCTACACTTTTGAAAACCTCACAACAATATTCACAATAAAGAAAAACTTAAACTGTAACTCAAGGTGCACAAAATGCAATAAACCCTACATAGGTATAACTCAAAGTTTCCCTACGCAAAAGCAAAATTAAATTACCAGACAACAGAAATCTCTTCGTGTCACAACACATCCACAAATCTAACAAAGGAAAATTTGCAATCATGCCAATATATCAAACAGACGATTACTCTTACCTAGAAATACGAAAATACACTACTCGGACCACACACACACACACACACACACACACACACACACACACACACACACACACATACGAATCCTACACACCATACAAAGTATATATATATATATAAATATATATACTATATCCTTGTAATAAAACAATATATATGTATGGAGAAGGAATATATATACACACACACACACACACAAGAATAGAGGGAGATAAAAACAAAAACCTCACACTTTTCTCTTTCTCTGACCAATCCTAATTTTTTTTTTTTTATCCCTTAAGCAAAGGGACTCTCTTGGTCAGAGAAAGGGAAAGGGTTGAGGTTTATATATATATATATAGCGTATGCGATGGATAAATTGTCGTCTAAATGGCGCAAAAATGAAAATAACACTGACATCTCATTTTAACAGATATATTTACAAAAATTACACAAAAATATCTTGAAATACTAAAGACTAAATTTATTCAATAAAATCGCCATTGGCTTCAACCATGTCCTCCAGACGACTCTCCTGCAACACTTCTGGGCGGTCTTCTTGTTTAAGTTGGTGTTAAAAGGAGATTTGTTGGTCTCTCTCTCAACTGCGCCCCACACATAATAATTATGGGGGTTGTAGTCTGAGGAGTTAAGTAGACAGATGTAAAAGGTGATGTGGTCGCTGAAATTGTCTGACAGCCTTAACTGAGTTCTCCTGCTTGTGTGGCATGTTGTATAGTCCTGTTGGTTCCTCCAGCAGACACCCTCTTGACCCAGGGTAGCACCACCTCCTGAAGTATTGAGTCTAAGGAGATGGAGTATGAGGAATGGAGGCATAACGTCGTCATCACTAGTGATCATTCCAAATACTTTCGTAATCACCATTAAACTCATCCAACTCTTACAGAATCCTCTGCACTGTTCTTAGATTGACACCGAACACCCTGAAATATTCGTATTGGAGCTTCCGGCGCCAATGCTAAGTAGTACAGCATATTGTTTCCAAATTTCTGGCAGAGTGAATTTCGTTATGGAGACGGTGCCCAACTCACCCTACTATACTGTGTAGTCGAAAAATCAAAACAAACAACGCTCTTTCTTTCTCTCTCTCTCTATCTATCTATCTATCTATCTGCATATATATATATATATATATATATATATATATATATATATATATATATATATATATATGGGTAAAAAATACCCACTATTGAGCATATGTAACTAAGATCAACACTAACTGGCAAAGATGAAACAGTCATCCCTTGGCGCTGACCTCAATGGCTACTTTTGCATTTACACGCTCTCTCTCTTTCTCTCTGTATATGTATATATATATATATATATATATATATATATATATATATATATGTGTGTGCGTGTGTGTGTGTGCAGATATGTAGAAAAATAGGAAACAATACGTTAGGTAAATAATGCGGAGTTCTTTAGTATTTTTGTTTTTATTTTTGAAAAACAGTGCTCCATACAGAAGTAGAGCTTAAATTCATATTTTTTAAAAAATAATTATATATATATATATATATATATATATATATATATATATATAAATTGATGTATTTATTTTTAATCCAACATTTTTATTACTTCAAGCGTTATTTTAGTGGGCTACTCTTATTTAAAATAGACAACCCATTTTTATTTTTCTGTTAAAGTGTGTATTAAGTCTATCAGCTTGCGTATTCGAAAAATTTTAATAAACAGAATCGAACCTGCGTCCCACTTTGTATGCGAAACCACCATTTTTTTTATAAGAAAAAATATTTTTAGGGAAAAATATCTCCATGAGGTCGTGTGTTTTCCTTAATAGGAAAAATAGACCCTTGTTGAACGGTGTTGCTGTTTGTAGCCTAGTGGTAAAGCACTCCGGATCAAACGCAGGTTCGAACCCTGCCGGAAAGCACATTTTCCGTATTAACATTTTTCACATACTTAGGCCTATAGATGTAATGTAATTCACAATGTTTAAAGCAAAAATAAAAATGGGCGTTTATTTCCAATACGAGTATCCACTATAATAACGTAGCAATTTTTGCTGTTATCATTGCATTTTTTTTTGTTTTTACCAGAGCTCAGATTGCAATTTTTGTTGTTATCGCTTTTTCTTTGGCACTCCTTATTACTGGTTCCCATATTGTATTCATTCCTATGCTTGGTCGGCTCAGGAGATTTTTGTGGCCTAGCATATGTGCTGATACCTTAAGTTTACGAAATTTACAATGATATTCTTCGTCTATGATCTCAACATGATCCCACAGAGGACAGTGATCTCCCTTTTCTCTCCATATGTGGTCAGCCACGCCTGATTATTCCACTTCCACTCGTATTACAGCTTTTTGGTATTCTTGAAGCCTTACCTTAAGGGAGCGGCCTGTCTCCCCTTTATATTTCTTTCCGCAGCTGCACGGGATGGCATACACACAGTCTTTAGTCATGTTCTTCTATATGGGGGGGTCTTACTCGGGAGATGTATTTGCGAAGTGTCGTCAAGCTTTTGAAGGTTGTCCTGATGTTAAATGGACCGCAGATCCTTTGTATTTTCTCCGATAACACCTTCACATAAGGCAGGCAGACTGTTTTCTGAGTGTTGTTCTCCTCCTCCTCTTGTATCCGCCTATCCTAGTTTATTGGGGCTGCTGCCATGTACCCAGGGTAGTAGTTACATTGTAGAGTACTGCTTATACTGTCCAATTCTTTATCTAATGGCTCTGGGTCGCCACTTATGACTTTTGCTCGGTGTTGTAAGCAGCGGACGATCCCTTTCTTTACGCTGTATGGATGGTGGGAGTTGAAATTGAGGTACTGTCCGGTGAATGTTGGTTTCCGGTATACGGATGTCTTGAACCCATGCTCTGTTCGAGATTAGAACATCCAGGAATGGGAGTGTGTTGTTACTCTCTTTCTCCATTGTGAACTGTATCGAAGGTCTTATTGAGTTCACATGGTCCAGTAGAACCTGAACATCTTCCTGGTGTGGTATGAAGGTGTCATTGACGTACCTTAACCATAGAGTTGGCTTTAGAGATATAGATTCTAACGCCATTTCCTTAAAGCATTCCATGTATATATTCGCCATTGCTGGTGATAATGGCAAGCCCATTGCTAAGCTCTCAGCCTGTCGATATATGTGTGATCCCATTCCGAAGTGTGTTGTATGTGTACAGAAAGTCAACATCTCCATCAGATTATCTATTGGAATACTAGTCCGTTCTTCTAGGGAAGAGTCAGAGGCCAATCTGTCTCTGACTACTGAGAGTGCCTCCTCCGCGAGTACCTTGGTGAACAAACTCACCACGTCCAAGCTCACCATCTGGTTGGCTAGGATGGGGAATCTTTGATTATTTCTATGAAGTGGGCGGAGTTTTGGACATATGAAGGTGACTTTCCGATCAATCGGTCAATTATATCTACAAGGAAGCGACTCAGAGGGTGGCACACACAGCCTTGGCAAATAACAATTGGCCTGATTGGAATACCGTCTTTGTGAATCTTACGGAGACCGTACATGTGAGGTAGCTTGGTGTAACGCTGCGATGCCTATACGTCTTAGGTGCGAAGTGATCCTTGTTCATCATTAGTATCTGTGACAGTTTGCGTTCCGTTTTCATTGTAGGGTCCTTTTTTACTTTGCTGTAGCTACCATTTCTAATGAGGTTTTCCAGCTTCCCTGTATAATCTGATTTGTCCATTACTATAGTTGCATTGTCTTTGTCAGCCGATAGTATGATGATGTTTTCGTTCCTCTGTAGGGATCTGATTTCCAGCCTCTCCAGTTTCGTGATGTTTGATTTGGGTGGATTGGCTTTCTCCAACGTCTGTCTCACCTTCCATCTTAGTTCATCCGCCTGAGCCTGAGGGAAGTTCAAAGTCACTTTCTCGACTCTGGCAATGTCCAAGTATGAGCAAATAGTTAACCCCTAAACTGGGGTCAAAACAATGTGAAAGAGTAAGAATTGGTTTTAATACCAGCAATACATTTTTTGGAAAAAATATTACCAGCAATAAATTTTTGAAGGAAAAATTATTACCAGCAATTGATTTTTGAAAAAAAAAATTACCAGCAATACATTTTTGAAAAAAATATTACCAGCATTACATTTTTGCAAAAAATAATACCAGCAGTACATTTTTGAAAAAAAATATTACCAGCAATACATTTGTGAAAAAAATATTACCGTCAATACATTTGTGAAAATATATTACCATCAATACATTTTTGAAAAAAAAAATATCACCAGCAATACATTTTTGAAAAAATATTACAAGCAGTACACATTAAAAAAAAAAAAAAAAAAAAAAAAAATATAAACAGCAATACATTTGTGAAAATACATTACCCGCAATATTTTTTGGAAAAAATATTACCTGCAATACACTTTTGAAAAAAATATTACCATCAATACATTTTTGAAAAAAAAAATGTAACCAGCAATACATTTGTGAAAAAAATATTACCAACAATACATCTGTGAAAAAATATTACCAGTAATACTTTTGTAGAAAAAAACATATTACCATCAATGCACTTTTGGAAAAAATATTACCAATAATAAAAACAAATTCCAGAAATACCTTTTTGAAAAAAAATATTACCATGAATATATATGAGAAAATATATTACCATCAATACTTTTTTGAAAAAAAAAATATCACCAGCAATACACTTTTGAGAAAATATTACCAGCAATACATTTTCAAAAAAATATTGCCAGCAAAACATTTGTGAAAAAATATTACCAGCAATACACTTTTGGAAAAAAAAATTACCTGCTATACACTTTTTGAAAAATATTACCAGCAACACATTTGTGAAAATATATTACCAGCAATACTTTTTTGGAAAAAAATATTACCATCAATACATTTTTGAAAAAGTATTACCAGCAATACTTTTTTGAAAAAAATATTAACAGCAATACATTTGTGAAAATATATTACAAGCCATATTTTTTTGGTAAAGCAAATATTACCAGCAATACAATTTTGGAAAAAATATTACCAGCAATACATTTTGAAAAAATATTACCAGCAATACATTTTTGAAAAATGGATCTTTGATGAAACAAAACTCAATGCATTTGTCGTTAAAAAGATGAAAAAAAATTGAGGAAATGAAGAACATTTCCAAAGAAACCAGGACGAAGTACAGTGGAGATGGTCCAGAATATGTTCCTGCGAGCAACAGCTAAGAACTCGAAGTTTCCAGGCATTGGACGTATTCTGGATCGAGCAAGATATGATCATCTTTGAAAGATGCAGTATTGGAGGGGAAGGGATTTGAACAGGAAAGCAAAATTCATCCTAATAAAACTTAAAAAACAAGTGACTGAAGAATTCGACTTGTCCAGTTGAGAGTCAATAGATGAAGCAAACGTCTCGATCGATAAACAGAGACTGAAGAGATAAAAAAAAACAAAACAAAACAAACAAACTAATATTAATCGAAAAGAGTGCGAAGGCAAAAGATGAATGTCTGTCGATATATTAAAGATCAGGTATTGTAATTATTTACAGCAATTATATTGTTCCGAATGCTGTCCTCATTTATATTGTCATATTCAAGACGCTCCGACCGTCTTCAGGTAATATTTGGAATTTCGACCCGAATCCTCTATTTTGTCCACCGAAGTGTTATAGTTCCACAAGAACACGTGGTCCATTGGATAAAAGCGTTTGTACGAAACTCTAGAGTCGGGATACTGGAGGTAACATCAATCAGCTAAGTGACAAACCTTTTACTTGTATTAATTCTCTCTCTTCATATTCATATATATATATATATATATATATATATATATATATATATATATATATATATATATATATATTTATATATATATATAATTAATACAGATATAAAATGTATCACTAAGCTGATGTTATATTCAGCAATCCGACTCCACAGTTTCGTAGACGAACCGTTTTATAATAATTTCAGTAATTGCTTTTCCTTATTTTTATATTAAGTTAAAAATAATTTATTGATGTTAGGTTGATTTTTTTTCTTTTGTGTGTGTATATATATGTGTGTATGTGGGTATGCGTGTGTAGGTAAGCGTGTACACATGTGCGTGTGTACGCATGTGCGTATGTATATGCGTCTGTGTGTAGAATATCTCGGTTATTTTTTCTTTTCATTATTTTCTCCTCTCTCTTTCTCTCTCTCTCTTTATATATATATATATATATATATATATATATATATATATATATATATATATATATATATATATATGATGAAAATATAGTTTTAAGGTGTGCTATATTTATAGATTAAAGTGTTCAATGTCAGAGATAGAGCATATGTAAATATAAAAGTGGACACTGAAGTCAACAGCCAGCGGCGACAGTCTGTTACATGCTTAAACGCGATTTTCAGGCTTGAAGCATGAAATAGACTGTCCCTGTTGAGTATTGACCTCAATGGCAATTTTTTTTCTAAGTCTGTTCATATCTATCTATCTATCTATCTATCTATCTATCTATCTATCTATCTATCTATCTATCTCTGTCCGAGGCGTATTAACTATGATTCATGCTAAGTGGAGTGAATTACCCGAGACCCCACAGAGACAGACAGACACACAGAGGCTAAAATAACCACATAAAATGTTTGTTCAGTTATTCACTACTCCCAAAAATTTGTCGCTATGTTTTTATCCAGAGTCACTTTCTGCAACAACGCCCATCTGGAAGACATTGCCTTATCATCCGACATCTTCATCAGATCATCGCTTTAGACGAAGCTGGTGTGTCGAAAAAACAGAAAAGCTTCATTTGAGTAAATTTAAAACGTCGACAAAATTTTACATGTAAAAGTGATTTGGTTAGCTGTTAAGAAAGTCGATTCACTATGTTGGGAGGGGGTGGGGAGACAATTTTTCTATCCAGAATCTTTCTTAAATATCTACCAGTCTGCCATTCGTCCATGCTTAGAATATTGCTGTCACATATGGTCTGATGTCCCTGCTATGTACCTGGAGATCCTTGATAAGTTCCAAAGAAGAATCGGCAATATTATTGGTCCTGATCTGGCGGCTCGGTTCCAGCCACTTTCCCACCGCCATAAGATTACCTCTCTGTGTCTTTTCTATAAATACTTTCATGGTAATTGTTCGGATGAGCTCTTCCCTATGTTATTATGGTGGTTGTAGTAAGAAAGGTACGTATGAATGTGTTGTTTTGGTGTAAGGAATATTGTTTTGTACGATTGGGTCAGTGCTTGCGGCTAGCTAAGTTATAGTTAAGACAGAAGAAGACCGTCCTTTCCCCAATCCCCTTTTCGGCCTTGTGCCACATTTCTGTAGATAACAGAATAAATATTGCTCTTCCCTATGGTACCAAGAGTTTTTGAATTTAAGCGCAGTACTAGATTGGCGTTGAGACCTCATCAATTTATAGTTGAAAAAACAGATTCACCTAAATGAACAACAAACTAGTTTTTTTGCCTGGAAATAAGATTTTTAATTTACGTCGTAGTAAACCTGTAGGGCTACTTCACCATGTCTGCCTGGAAGCCCGCTAGGTGTCGCTCTATCCAGAACCATAAAAAGAAAAGCACACATACATTCTTTTTTTTTCAGCGCAGAGATGAAGTAACGACAACACGGAATTTATCTCCGCCAGAGGGCGTGTTGCTTCCCAACGGACAAACCAAATAGGCAATTTCAAACAGACCACGTGGGCATCACACACACACACACACAGCTTAATAATAAAATGTTTTCATTCTTTTTCTTTAAGTTATTCAGTATGAATGTAAATATAATTTTCTTTCTCTTCTGTGAGCTATGCTGTTCTATACAAGTATGTACATAAAATACCTTCATGTGCTGAATTCTTGTCTTTTGAAAATGTAGAATTCGTTTCTTTTGGAACTTCTCAAACTGTTCGTCGCAATTCTTAAACAACTTCATCCCTTACAAAGAAGCCCCTGTCCCTCGGCTACAAACTGGAGAGCAACGGTAACCTCGCACAGCATAAATTCTAATCAAATTCACCAAAAATCCATCGCATGACTCGAAGCGGAGATTTTACAACAAATAAAAAGACGTCCAAAATTTCCCTGCCAAATACATTTTTGATCCTCTTTTTACAAAAAAAAAAAAAAAAAAAAAATCATGCAAAAAGAAACAAAACAAGAACAACAACAAATACAGAGGGTGAATTCTAATCTCGATACGCCAAAAGCCTCCACATTAATTGTATGCCAGACAAACCCTCGAAGTAAATCAAATCTTGATTCATTCATTCATTTTCTCCGGCTTATCAAGCTTTTGCAGTTTATTTAAAGACAGAAAATATTTTTAGATTGTAATCATTTTTGTAGTTAATAATGCTTTAGTGATACAAGTCTTACACATTAACCCATAGCTGGAGGGGAGAAAAGAGGAGGATTCATATTTTTCCCAATGTTATTTACGCGTAACTGAATATAACAAACTCAACACTCTGGTTAACAATTTCGAGACATTACACCACTCGCATATCCTAGCTTACAGCATCTGGTATTCCCAAGCGGTCCATCTACGTACTGACCAGACTCGATGTTGCTTAACTTTGGTGATCGTACAGAAAGCGGTGTTTCCATGCGATGTGGCCGTAAGCCCAATTACAGGATTCGCACACCCACGTTTACAGCATCTGGTATGCTCAAGCAGTCATCCATCAAGATACTGACCAGGCTCGACGTTGCTTAACTTCGATGATCATACGGGAACTGGTGTTTCGATGTGCCCGCAAGCCGAAGTAGATCAAAGATGCCGACCAAAGCAAGCCTCACAGAAGTTACTATCCTTATCACTATAAAAAAAAAAAAAAAAAAAAAAAAAAAAATATTAGGTTGGTGCAAAAATAATGTCGTTTTCTCACATATGTTAATATGTGAGAAAACTTTTTGCACCAACCTAATATCTGTTGTGCTTCTGAGCGGTCACCATAAACAATAATTCATTGTCTTATGATTGTATTGAATCTACAAAACATGAGGATATTTAACGTAAACAACTTAAAAAGATTTTGCGACACATTTTTTCCTAATTTGTCACACAGTTCTTTTCTTCACTCAATGACAATTTCAATTTTCTTACACGTATTTTACACATACACAAAAAGTATATTGTATGATACAAAAAGTATATTGTATGATACAAAAAGTATATTGTATGATACAAAAAGTATATTGTATGATACAAATACAAAGCTGTCATTAAATATCATATTGTATTTCAATTGTGAATCTGTATTTTACGTGTGATTTGACAAGAGGACTCACTTCTTTCACCTTGCATCAAAAACCGTTTGAATTTAGTAAAAATGTTGCGACATTGTGTTGTTATTAAAGTAACGAAGAAACCGAGATAGGTCGGACTGGTCGATTTTACATGTCAGACCCTTGAAAAAAATCACAGAAAAAAAAAAAATGTCGCAAGAAAAAAAGAAGTCACAAATATCGAAACTCTAAAAAACGTTTTTTAACAATCCTACGGTCACATATCCGAAATATTTCCTATCTAGGAATTCCTAGTATCCCATAAGACCCGACTATATGTGAAGGAAGTCTCAATTTGACATTCAAATTTGAATTAAAAATTCTTTGAAATTTCATTTTATTTATGAGACTCGCATTTTGTACACTTTTGGGATAAGTGGCTGCGATTTTCTCCACAGGATTTTTGTCCGTTGTGTTCTAACCGTCTCCAGTGACATTTTTTTTACCTGACTATTTTACCTGGATTCGTCAGCCCTTTTCAGAAATAA
>OZ010601.1:1610021-1722521 GCA_963932145.1 Acanthosepion lycidas
CCGTTGGTGAGACGTAAATTCCTCTCGACCAGCTTCTTCCTGCGAACTACTGCCCTGAGAAACCGACTCGCAAAAGGATGCTTCCATGATCATTAAAATCTTAACCAGTTCATGTCTAGAGTTAACCGTTATCTTCCTCACTTATTAGCATAAACTCTGCCTTTTAATCTGTAACCCTCTACCTCGAGTGGCTCCCGTGCCATGTAAAAATAAATATTAATCTTAGAATCAATCATCAATACAAGGTTTATCGTAAAGTGTTTGGCCAAAAAAAAAAAAAAAGAAAAGGCAATTTGAAAATTGATCAACATTTTTTAAAGATATTCTCAAACTTTGAAGGAAGTGTACATCGAAAATCCCAATGTAAAATTTGCTTAAAAAAAGCGAAAGAAAGAAAGAAATCCAACATTTTAAAAGAACAACAAATCACTTTAGACGGTCGACATTCTCGCAGAAGAATGCCAGATTATCTTAGTCATAGTGATGCACTGTTTTGCTGAAGGTTGCCTGGATATAATTTCTTTAACTGTTGCAATAAGAAGTCATTTGTTCTCTTTGACAAGCTGAGTGCCTGTTGGCGAGTTTTAGGCCGTGAAGGTCTTGACGTGACTCGCCGTGAAAATCCGGTTAGCAAGCGAGAAGACGATGAAAAGCCAAAGAATTGAAGACAATGGTTTATTACACGATAAGGAAGCAAGTTCTTGCGTCAGAGAAATTGTACAAAGAGAATTTACGTTAGTTCTTCGTACAGGGTTGAACAGAGATTGTGGCGGGAAAAAAGAAATATTTTGTTTTTGTTGAAATTAGATTAAAAAGATGAATGAAGTTTTAGAGAAAAAGGAAAGAGAAGAAAGGAAAGAAAAAGTGAGGAAAACAAAAGAAATAGAGAGAGAGAGAGAGAGAGAGAGAGAGGGGGGCATAAGGCTTGACAAAGAAAAAGAGAGTAAAGCAAAGGGAAAGAGAGAGGAGGAAAGAGTGAATGAGAGAAGACGGGCGATAATTAAAAAAGAGAGAGAGAGAGAAAGATAGAGAGAGATAATGAAAAGACTGATAAAAAGAACGTAAAAAGAATAGTGATGAACACGGCCGAAGAAAAATAGAAAGTGAGGGAGTGAGAGAGAGAGAGAGAGAGAGAGAGAGAGAGAGAGAGAGAGAGAGAGAGAGAGAGAAGCAGAAGCGAGAAAGTGGGAGATTGTAAAAGAGAAAAACAGAAAACTTGCAAAAAAATTAAATCAATTCCTCTCAATTCGTTGTTGGAAGTTTTACCTGATGATCCTGAATCCTTAAAAAAGGATTTAGGTGAAATAAATTATCGTAATGGTACCTTAAAGTGGTTTGTTTTTCATTACATATATATATATATATATATATATATATATATATATATATATATATATATATATAGGCATGTCTAATTGAATAAATTGCAAACATTATGTTTGCTTATTTTTATCATAATCCTTTCATACTCACGAATACCTTTCCATATATTGCAATCAGATGAGGCAAGAAATGCACTGTTACAGTGCATTTTTTGCCTCATTTGATTGTAATACACGGAAAAATATTGGATAAATGTGGTTTCAGATTAAAGTAATTTCTGCCTGAATTTGTGGGACGCAAAGTTATTATTTACAATATTTATATTCACACTATTGTCCTCATCTCTGTAGTTGTTATCACAACGTTTCGGATGTTGTTCTCTCTGGTCTTCATCAGGTGTATATCGATTCACGTAACCTATAGGGGATTCTGAACTTTATTAAATACAAGGGGAAGACTGTTCTCGTTTCACTGCCCATGTCTAGGAATATCTCGTCTTGTTCTCATTTTTAATACTGTTCAGTTATTGCTCGTTCACTTGTACAAGTACACACTGATCGGCCCAGGGATTGAACTCAGAATAAATGTCATCATATTCATGCTTTAATCCACTAGGCTGTTGTTTTGTAGATTTGGTTTGTCAATTTGGTGATGTAGTAATTCTGTGTTCAATTCCTGGGTCAGGTAGTGTGTAATTGGACTCAGTGGAAAAGTTGTGATAACAACAAAGATGAGGACAATAATCCGAATGTAAATATTTTTTTTTCTACTTTTTCACATTGAATTTTAAAAATTAACGAGAAGCCAAGAAAATTTAATTATTATTATTATTATTATTGAAGCACGGTGGAAGAAATTGAGAAGTTTTACTGCATACTGGAAAATGCTAAGGTTCAATGCAAAGATGTAACCGTAAGTTCTATGCTAACAGTTTCTTCTCTCGTACTTCTCGCTTGTAGAACTTTCTTCCAAAATTGATCTTCTCTCTCCATGAATTCTCTTCTTTTATTGTTATCCCTCTTTAATAGTGTTTTCTCCTCAGATTGTTTCGCACTGAGTTAACCTTTGCGTCTTATTGGCTCTACTGCCTTGCATGGGGTGAAATGAATAAAGAAAAATCGTGGGATTTATGGGAGATCTGAATGTCAAAATGGGGAAGGAGCGAAATAGCGGAATAGTTAGCAAATTTGGACAAGGAAACTCTAATAAACACGGAGAAAAATGGCTCCAATGGGGTACGGTAGACGACCATGTAATAGCTAAAATCTAGATTCAAGAAATCATATCGACTACACAACGACCAACAAGAGATTCAGGAATGCAGTTTTACACTGTAAAGCATATCCACTGCGGGAGAGACCACCTTTCAGTAATAAGCAATTTAATCGGACTTAATATAAGTCTGAACTAACAACATACTATTACTACGCTAACACTTCCCAAATACATGTATTCTAAGCTAAACATGGACTTACCACCACCACTCTTAATCCAATCCTTAATCTTAATTCCTTCAGAGTGATATTAATAATTCAGTAATTTCCCTTTGGCCAGAATGGGGTTTATATATGTTATGGTCCAAGTTCCTTGTAGCACGGTGATGGTCCAAGGTTAGAACCAATGAAAGAATAACACGAACACAGGTATGGAATACAAAGATATATTACAAAAGAAATATAATACCAAAGAAGTAGAAGTATTAGTAATGACTATCAGATTTGGTTAGAGTGAACTATGTTGTCTCGACAAGTATCACTATTCCAATGTCCTTACAATATGCTCTCAATTATCTCTCCTCGTCTTCCAATCTCCTCATACCTCTTGAGAGGCGCAGTATTTATAATCTCAGGAATAGTCTATTATTATTATGGGTAAGTTCCCATAACAATATACTTACTTGGCAAACTTCCGAAAGATGGTATCGCACTAAAATCGTGCAGCCTTTTGTTCTGTGAACAGCTTAATTGATGTAGATAGGCTCGCCTATCACCCGGTCTGTACGCCTTCTATGTTTATTTAACAGGAGTAGAGGATTATATCTTGTTTCCTGTTTAGGTCTACCAGTTCTTTCTTCCAAGACCAAAATATTTTGACTGTTTTAACTTTTTGGTGATTTAACTGATTAGTAGCTGTGACTCTTCACTATAAGGATACCAAGTTGGCAGTTTTCAGGTTGCTAAATCCGACTGGTAGTAAATAGCCCCACTTCTTCGGTAGCGCTTAGAGAGACTGCTCTGATCAACAGTCGCATAATATCACGGTATTTGTAGGGCTATAATCGCGCATATGTGCCAGCATTATGAAAAGAAATACGAGAAAACTAGTAAACAAAAAAGTCATCTACCCTCCTCAGCCTTTCTTTTTCCAATATTCATGGTGTCCGCTCCAATTTCTGTACTGTTGAGGCTTTTCTCTTGAAACAGTCTCCAGATATCTTTGCACTTTGTGAAACTAATTTAATTTCTTTTATTACTACCAATTAATTCTGTATTCCAGGCTATCGTCATCTTTGTCGAAAATATTCTAGCATATATATGCATGGCCTTGATGTTTATATACGGGAAAATCTTCCAGTGGCAAGGGAATTGACCTTCGAATCCCAAGATAATTATTTCATGTGCTTTTGACTTTCGTTATTACATTCTGTTAGCTATCTCTTTTTCCTGTATCGCCCCGACTCTTCTCAAAACTGTAATTTATTAGACTACATTTCCTAGAGTATAGAAATGGCTCTGTCTCTTCATACAACTGCAAACATTTTTGTGTTTCGTGATTTTAATGCGCATCACGTCAAGTGTCTTAAGCATTTTAATGTTATTATGTATGACTTTCAGTTTTCCGTGGCTCAATCTTTTAGTCAAATGATGGATTTCCCTACTCGTTTCCTCTTATAAATGAGAGCAACATATTTCCTTACTTGATTTGATCGTCACCTCCTCTCCTAGATCTTGTCGAGCTTCGCAACTCTGTTCTTTAAGTAATTCGGATCAAACTGTAGTATCTGTTTATATTTCATTTAAGTCGTCTATTAGACAGGAACTAGCTATTCACAAAACCTCTTCCTGTTACCTGCATAATGAGTGGGATTCACTTCGTAACTTTCTTTGAGACCCAACTTAGAATGATTGTTATTATTAATATTCCTATTGAGAATTGTGCCACAGAGGTTTCTTCTTGGGTTAGAGACGGTATCGATGCTTCTGTAATTTCTCAGAAATACCATGTGAAACCACAATCTTCTTTTTGGTTCACACCAGCTTATTCTGTCGCTGTAGCCCACAAGAATCAGTTTTTTTTTCCGGCGATACCAGCATGACTGTGCCGAACAGAACAGACGCCTATTCGTGACTACACGTAATAACACTAAACGTGTCCACGAAGGGGCCAAGTCTTTGTTTGCTGATATGATGAGGCGCCGTATAGCTTCTAACAACTTTGGCTCAAGTGACTACTGACAGTGTGTTAAATAAGAGTAAGTCTTCTATCACTCTTTTCACTCAATTTACGGTGTTAACATCATAAAGTAGATTGTTTTGTTCGTAAATTCTACTTTTTACTCATTTGGAGTATGGTTGCTTGATTTTCCACTTAGAACAGAGTCTCTGTTGAATGATATGCATATAACTCCTTTCATGGTTTCTGTTCTTTCATGTGCTTTCGACTTGCATTATTGCATTCTGTTAGTTATCTCTTTTTTTACCACTTTCTCTCTTCTCAGGACTGCAGTATATTGGACAAAATCTCTGACAGTATAGAAATGGCTCTCTCTCTCTCTCTCCACTCATCTTCAAACATTTTTGTTTGGTGATTTTAATGCTCATCATGAAAAGTGTTTTAAGTATTCTAATCTTACTGACATTGACAGTATTCAAACTTTCAATATTTCTGTTGCTCAGTCTTTTACACAAATAGTGGATTTCCCTACTAGCTTCCCTAATAAATCTGACCAACATGCTTCCTTACTTGATTTGTTCCTTACCTCCTCTTCTAGCTCTTGTCAAGCTTTGCAACTCTTTTCTCTTAGCAATTTGGAACACACTGTAATATATGTTGATATTTTGTTTCATTTTATATTAGACAGGAATCTCCTATTTACAAGACGGCCTTCTGGTACTAGCAAGCTGATTGGGGTTCATATCAAGAAACCCCTTGGATTTATATTTTTGATGCTTTTGTATCATCTTAGAAATATCAGTTGAAACTATAATCTTCTCCATGGTTCACACCTGCCTATACCAGCATGACAATTCCAGTCTCAACAGACACCTATACATGTCCGCACATAATAAAAGTAAACATGTCCTTGAAGGAGCTACATTTTGTTTGTTGATAGAATGAGGCACCATATAGCCCCTAACAACTTTGACTCTCGTGAGTATTAGCAGTTCTTTAATAGCATATTAAATAAGAGTACTTTTCTATTCCTCCTCTTTTCATTAAAATTGAGCTGTTAATATTTGAAGTGTAAAGTAGAATGTCTTGCCTGTAAATTCTCTTCAAACTCTACCCTTGACTCATTTGGAGTATCCTTGCCTGACTCCACTTAGAACAGAACAGAGTCTCTGTTGAATGATATACATATAACTCCTTTCATGGTTTCTACTCTTATTTTTAATCTTGATCCCTATGTGGAACTGATGGTATGCCTTTAATAGTCTTTAAGAAATGTGCTTCTGAACTGGCTCCTGTTCTCTCTAAACTGTACAATAAATGCCTGGTAAACTACTAGAGGCCCATAAATTGGTTAAGCACCTCACATCACAGGACCTTCTTTCAGATAAGCAAGTATGGCTTTTGTTTCTCTAGGTCAACTACTGATGTACTAATGATTATTGCTTGTTCTGAAAATAGTCTTTCATATTAAAATTGTTGAAATATTATATTCAGTACGGAATAGTATGCTTTCTTTTATCCTTAAGAAAAGAGGTGTAAGTGATGGTATCTTAATTATGCAAAGATTTTGGACTTGGGAATTCATCAATATTCAAATATCAGTGTACTTTGATATTATTGGGCAGGTGGGAATTTGGTCAGTGGCTAATACTTTATTATGAAAGCAAACTGATGTTCTGCCTGGTTATTAGAAATAGATGACCATTTAAGAATTCTATCAGACAGAAAGCTCTTATTCACAAAACTTCTTGAGATCATAATCAGTAAATTTAAGTCTTCATATGCCAGGGTTTCAACAGAGGAAACTTTCTTGAAGTCCAAGAAGACAATCCTATACAGTGAAGTGTTTGACTAATTGCATTCCTTACTCTCTTCTGTGTCAATTGCCTGTAGATCCTTCTGAAGATTTCCATGGCTTGTGAAATACTTTCCAAGTCTCAAACAACTTTAGCTCTCGTGACTACTTAAGGCTCTATAATAAATAATAAATGAGTAAGTTTTCTATTCTTTCTCTCTTCACTCAATATGAGCTGTTAACAACTTCTGCTGATAAAGCCGATTGTTTTGCCCATAATTTCTCCTCAAACTCTACTCTTGACCCATCTGGAGTATTTTTGCCTGACTTTCCACTTAGAACTTTCTGTTGAGTGATATGCATATAACTCCTTCCATGATTTCTGCTATCATCTCTAATCTGGATCCCCACAAAGCATACGAACCTGATGGTATCTCAATATTAGTCCTTAAGAAATGTGCCCTTGAACTGGTTTCTGTTTTCTTTATGTGGCCAGCTGGCTCTTGCTTTCCTGCTTGTTGCAATTCCTCTTCTATTGTTCCAGTCTTTAAGAATTCTGGTGAGCCGTCTGATTCTTCTATCTATCGACCTATTAGCCTTCTACTTCTTTTTGGCAAACTAATAGAGACCCTAACAGCTCTCAATTGGTTAAGTATTTCTCATTGCAGGGCTTTCTTTCAGCAAGCAATATGGCCTTCGCTTGACAATTATTGCTGAAAGAGTCTGTGAAGCTTTAGATAAGAATGGTGATACTCGGGTTGTTGCTTTTGATATCTCGAAAGCTTCCGACGGGTTATTCTTCACTCCTGTCTCAATAGTAAGTCTGATTAGTTTGATAAGATCAAATTGGCAGCTGATCTAAAAAAAAAAAAAAGAAGACCTACAGTCTGTTGTTAACTAGAGCAAGGAATGGCTTGTTAATTTTAACAACTCCAAAACGAAACTTCTCTCTATTAATCATCTGATAAACCACTTTCTGCCTCACATCAGCATGGCTGAGGCTAATATCCAGGTGAGTGACTCGTTGCTTCTTTCCGGGCTAAGATTTTCGGCTGACATGAAGTGGGAAGATTATATTTAATCAATTGCTATGACTGCTGTTAAAAAAGTTGGTTCACTGTGTCGTGCCAGACAAATTTTTCTCCCCTGAATCTATCTTATATATTTAAGTCTACCATTCGTCCATGTTTTAAATATTGCTGTCACATAAGGTCCAGTACACCTGCTGTATATTTAGAGATTCTTGATAAAATCCAAAGAAGAATCAGCAATATTATTGGTCCTGACCTGGTATCATGGCTTTAGTCACTTTCCCAACCCCGTAAAGTTGCCTCTTGTGTCTTTTCTATAGATAATTTTGACAACTGTTTTGATGAGCTCTTTGCTAGAGTACCTAGAATTTATGAATTTAAGCACAGTACTAGACTGGCGACGTAGTCTCAGCAAATTTAAATGCAATGTCAATCGCTATCTCCTGTCCTCCTGATTAATCTTCTGTTCTCGATCCATAGTAATGTTTTGTTTTCTAATTCTTCCACACCCAGTAATCCCTTGCGTCTCAGTGGCTTTACTGCCTTGCATGGGGTGAATATGCATAAAAAATCTCTTTCTGTATCAATGCACCTAATTGATTGGCGAATATTAATCATATATTTAACATTGTTCTTTTATTTTATTTTTATTTAGGTTCGATCCTTGACAGAAAGAAGCCTAACAAGCATTCCGTTTTTAGTTTCGTGAAGCCATTTCGCGTATATTTAAAGGTGAATTGGCTAGATGCAACCGTAAGTTTTATGCTAACAGTTTCTTCTCTCGCCTATGAAACTCTCTTCTGGCCTCATGCTTTCCAGCCAACTTGCATCTTCAAAAATTTTAATGCAATGTCAATCGTTATCTGCTGTCCTCCTGATCCCTTTTCTTTTCTTTTTCTCGCTCCTTATTAATGTTTCTATTTTTTCTTATTCTGTCATTATCATTAACCCTTTCTGTCTTAGTGGCTTTATTGCCTTGCATGGAGTGAAATGATTAAACATAAATTATTGCTTGTGTATATGTATTTATTTCCTTCGCAATGATGTTGATTTCTTTTTTATTTTCTTAACAAAGGTTTTCCCGTATAAAAGATAAAAAAAATGAAACACACAATCGGTGATAGATCAAAAGTGCTCCATTTTTTAAAACACCAAACGGGGTTATTTTAAAGGTTAACCCAAGTTGAATTAAATCTTTAGCATCGTTACTTCTGGCAATTTAAAGGCGGACAACATCTGCCTTCAGATGCTGTATAACAAGTTATTAATTTTCTTAATTTGGAATCCATTTTCGTTATTTTTAATTATTATTATAATTTTCTCTGTAGCATACATTGAGCTCTCGTATGGACTAAACATCTTATTGGGAATAATCCCTACTAATTACAATTTGGTATTATATATATATATGTGAGAGAATCAGGGTATACAACGGTTCCGTATAGGATACAGGTTCGATTCCTGTCGGAGAACGGATATTTTCTATGAAAACTTCTCGGACATTCAGGCCGGTAAATGTTGTTTAATACTGTTTATTATAAAACAGATCATTTACTTAAATATTTATATCTATAAAAAGAATGTATAAACATAAAAATGTCTTAAAAATAATTGTCGGACTTTGTCCATTTCATAATGTGTGACGTCATTTGTTTACATTTGGATACGTCATGAGCAGATATGAATGTACATGAGAGAATCATGGAAGATTGTAGTTTAAAGACAGTAAAATCGACCTTGCTAACCGAACGCTCCTCTGTGGCCCAATCGGTTAAAGGCACGTCAGGCTATATGACGGTTCTTTATAGGATACAGGTTCGATTCCTGTCGGAGGACGTATATTTTCTATGAAAATTTCTCAGACATTCAGGCCGGTAAATGTTGTTTAATACTGTTTATTATAAACAGAGCATTTACTTAAATATTTGTATCTATAAAAAGAATGTATAAACATGTTTGAATATATATATATATATATATATATATATATATATATATATATATATATATATATATATATATATATATATATATATATATATATGCGCGTGTGTGTTTAAAATACCTGTTACAATTTTATATCGTGACATAAATCCATCCGTCTGGTTATTTCAGCGTCCCTTTCGACCCTGACTCTGTAAGTCTATTTGTTTCCAGCTGTTTTCTTTTGTTCAATGTTTTGTCTTACTTTTTATTTTTGATAATTTTACCTGCATTTCATGATAGCGTATGTTTATTTCTATCCTTGACAGTGATGTTGAGAGCCTTTGATGCTTCATTGATAAAACATCTCGTTAGATTTTCTCTCTAAATAGTCTTTTTTTTGTGGTTATTTTATAGGTTAACCCAAGTTGAATTAAACCTTTAGCATCGTTACTTCTGGCAATTTAAAGGCGGACAACATCTGCCTTCAGATGGTGGGTTGTATAACAAGTTATTAATTTTCTTAATTTGGAATCTATTTTCGTTATCACAGTAGTTAATGTTGAAACTATAATTTAGAACTGATATTTCTGTCAATATAGATTACCGTAATCAGATTATGAGAATTGGGTTCCATACTAAAAATTCTTCTTTTCTTCTGTAAAAATCCTTCCTGGCTTTTTTTCGTTTGCCAAATGTCTTACGGCACCTGCTTCTTGGAATCTAAAAGATTTGAAATCATCGTCTCGATCAAGTGATTTTATTGCGGAATCTATATTAATCATAATGTTAATAGCCTTAACCAATCTTACTTTTCTTGAATGTCGTCTTCATAAATTTGTCTAAGCCGAGCTGCATGTCTGTGTCATCAGTGAACTCCAGAAAATGTATTTACGACGTTCTGGCCATTTTTTATTTCAAATTAAATAGATTAGTCAAACTGGAATCTACTTTCGAACAATTGCAGAGAGAGATATTGCTAGCAAATTTAAAGCCGTAATCCAATTGTGATAATTAGGTTCTATACTAAAAATTATCTTTCTATTCTGTAGAAATTATTTCTGACTTTTTTTGTTTGTTTGCCAAATGCCTTATAGTACTCGCTACTTGGATTACGAAAGATTTAGAATCATCGTCTTGGTCAAGTCTTTTTATCGAGGAAATTGTATTAATCATAATATTAATGGTCTTTTTTAAGAAGTAGGCATGGTCAATTTGTCTGAGCTGAACCGCAAGCCTCTATCATCATTGAAAATGTTGAGCATTGTTGTTGTTATTGTTGATTTCTTCTTTACTGGCTCTGATCGGGTCCAGACCCTTTCACCAATCATGATGAACGGATGTTCCCTCAGGGAGACCCCATGCCTTGATCGCCTATTGGGACATCAACTGAACCCAGAACACAAGCGGAACTCTTACGTACGATTAATTGCTAAAGAGCTTAAAAAAATGGTTGGTTCCCTGTAGTGCTCAAGCAAGTACCTTATTCCTCCTACTATCCTCTACCTTTATAAGAGAAGCGAACCGAAAATGGAATACTGCTACCATATATGTGTGGGAGCTTCTATATCTTCATTTTCTACTCTCGATATAGTCCAAAGATCGTCTCCGCGTCCTTGTGGGTGATGAATTATTTTCCGCCCTACAACTTCTTTCTCACAGACGAGACGTCGCAAGATGCTGCTTTAACGCTATTTCAATGCCACGTCCATTATAGCGAACCACCCTCATTCCCTTCGAATTCCGCTGGTGAGATGTAAGTTCCACTCAAGCAGTTTCATCCCACGAACCACTACTTTGTGGAACCGACTACCAAGACGTTGTTTCTCTGATCACTACAATCTTAACCTGTTTAAATCTAGGGTTAACCGTTATCTTCCACAGATATCCGCATTAGGTGTACTTCTTGCAAAGGAAGAAGTAAGTCTCTCGCAAGTCTCTACCGTGAGTGGCTCTCGGGCCTTTTTTCAAGGTGAACATCACTGTAAAAACACTTTCATTGCATTATCTATATAAGTCATAATGTTAATTGTTTTCAAAAGCTTACCTCTCCTAAATATATGTTTTGCCCAGTTGTTTAAATGATCTCGGATCTGAACTTCTTGGCTGTGTTTCGGGGAGTCTAAATCATCATTGCCGGGTGGTTAAGATATCGATTTCACCCAACAGCTTAAATGTATTTAACCTTTTGAACTCTGACCGAGAGAAAAATGGTTTTAAAAAATGACGTAATGCCCAGCCACAGATTGCACGGTGGGTAAAATCTTTGTAACTAGTTTTATATTTACCGTGAAACATTGCATACCAATTATTTGCGGACTTTGAATCAGGGGCTTATGCAGAAGGGTTAAAATTGTCCAGGAACGCAGGGCTCAAAGGGTTAATGTGGAGCCCGTAGGTTTTGCTATTTTTGCTAAGAGGTTAATCCTAGAAATAACCTGTCAACAATCGAAAAAAGCCCAACTTGAAAACAGGGGTCATTGCCCTTTTCATCTGAATTTTCTGACCTTCCACGATCTGCTATCTCTAAAATTTGTCGATTTTTCGTTACGAACCGCAATCGCAATAAAACAATTAATAATGATATCATTTTAGTTTTATGAGTTTTCGACCTTCAGATGTAAACGCCCTCTTCAGCAACAATGAAAAAAATAGGAGTTCTCAAAGAAGTCTCTGTTAAAATAAATAAATAGAATAAAATAATACGCCAGTGTTCTAAAGGTTAAAGTGGTTTGGAGATAATATTTTCTTACAAGCTTTGAATGTCTGCATTTCTGTTTACGGAATTAAAAAACAAACAAACAAGCAAACAAACAAAAAAACAAACCCGGATTTTTGTTACACTCGTTGGTTCGGTTTCATCAATTCATTCTTTGGTTTGAGACTTACGTAAATTGCTCTCTCATACTTGCATTACGTCAAAAGACAACAGAAGAAAGAGAGAAAAAAAGAAAGAAAGAAAGAAAAGAAGGAAGGAAGGAAGGAAGGAAGAAAGGAAGGAAGGAAGGAAGAAAGATAGAAAGAAAGAAAGAAAGAAAGAAAGAAAGGAAAAATGAAAAGAAAGGAAGGAAGAAAGGGAGGAAGAAAGAAACAAACAAACAAAGGAAGGAAGGAAGAAAGAAAGGAAGGAAGAAAGAAAGAAAGGAAGGAAAGAAAGAAGAAATGAAGGAAGAAAGAAAGAAAAGAAGGAAGGAATGAAGAAAGGAAGGAAGGAAGGAAGAAAGGAAGGAAGCAAGAAAGAAAGAAAGGAAGTAAGGAAGAAAGAAAGAAAGAAAGGAAGGAAGGAAGGAAGGAAGGAAGAAAGGAAGGTAGGAACGATGAAAGAAAGAAAGAAAGGAAGGAAGGAAGGAAAAGGAAAAAAAGGAAAGAAAGGAAGGAAGAAAGGGAGGAAGAAAGAAAGAAACAAACAAAGGAAGAAAGGAAGGAAGAAAGAAAGAAAGAAAGGAAGAAAGAAAGAAAGGAAAGAAAGAAGAAATGAAGGAAGAAAGAAAGAAAGGAAGGAAGGAAGAAAGGAAGGAATAAACAAAGGAAGGAAGCAAGAAAGAAAGAAAGAAAGAAAGGAAGTAAGGAAGAAAGAAAGAAAGAAAGAAAGAAAGGAAGGAAGGAAGGAAGAAAGAAAGGAAGGAAGCAAGAAAGAAAGAAAGAAAGGAAGCAACGAAGAAAGAAAGAAAGAAAGGAAGGAAGGAAGGAAGGAAGGAAGGAAAAATGAAAAGGAAAAAGGAAAGAAAGGAAGGAAGAAAGGGAGGAAGGAAGGAAGAAAGAAAGAAAGGGAGGAAGGAAGGAAGAAAGGAAGAAAGAAAGGAAGAAAGAAAGGAAGGAAAGAAAGAAGAAATGAAGGAAGAATTAAAGAAAGATAAGAAATAAGCATAAAAAGAGGGGGTGACTTCCACGTATTCCCCGGTGATGACAAACTGCAGTTAAATGACTGAAAACATAAACGATGACAGTTATGCAAAGCGAAAGAAAAAAAAAAGGAATATGCATGTGTGTGTGTGTGTGTGCGTGTGTGTGTATGTGTGTGTGTTAGAGAGACAGCGAGGGAGTGAGAGAAATAAGGAGAGCGACAAGGTGAGAAGAACTGAGAGAGTGACAGAGAGTTATAGAGTGAGTGTATGTGTGAAAGAAAGGAATTGAGTGAGAATGAAATGGAGAGGAAAGGAGAGTGTGAGTGAGAGAGTGAGAGAGGAAGTGACTGAAAGAGAGAATGGGAGAGAGAGAGAGAAGAAGAAGAAGAAGAAGAGAGAGACATGAATTGAGGTTGAGTCAGAGTGAGAGAGTGAGAGGGAAGACAGAATTGAAAGTGCTAGGGAGAGTGATAGAGGGATAAAGGAAGAGACGGATAGAGAAAAAGAAAGAGAGAGAGAGAGAGAGAGAGAGAAAAAGAGAAGGAGAGAGAGAAAGAAATTGAGAGTGAGACAGTCAGACAGTGAGTGAGAGTATGTGAGAGAAAGAGGAATTGAGAGTGACTGAGGGAGTGAGAGGGTGAGTGAGAGTAAAAGAAGAGTGAGAGAAAGGAAGAGGAGAGAAAGAAGGGGAGAGAGAAGAATTGAGGTTAAGAGTGTGTGTGTGTGAGAGAGAGAGAGAGAGAGAAGAAAGGCAGGAAAAGAAGAAGAGAAGAGTGCTTTACTATTAATTACATAAGATAAGTGCAAAGACCTTCGCCTTCATGAAAATCTCCTGACTGCCGCTAAACACATTTTATCAACAACTTTCGCCGGCCTCGCAGTTGCAGAACTCCACCATTTTTGTCTGCTTTAAAAGAGTTCAATTTCATTAGTTCAACAGCAATGTCAATTCCTCAATCTGAAGAGAAACAAGCTCCCATCAAAATTTGGGGATTTAAACAGGATATTTACATTGATCTGTCCGGTGCGGACATATTCTCTGCACCACATTTTAACGTATGAGGTGCTGAGAACAGACCATCAGAATATTTATTTTACTGTCAAATGAAGGTCATATTTTGGTCAACAAGATTTTTATTTTTGATATCTGATGTAGAAAATGAATTCTTCGTAAACAGTAAAACTATTACTGAAAATAAACGTTTTCATACAGGAAACATTAGGCACTCATTGAAATTTATAAAATCTTTTTCTGAAAACAGTTTTCCATGAAAATAGATTTCTTAAGTCTATTTTTAACTCTCTACTAGTGATGGGAGTTTCCTTCCTGACCTTTTGTATGAAGTAGTGTGGAAAGTCAAGATCGTGATTACCTGTTATTCTCTCTTCTAGTTATATGCGTTATCCATTTTAATTGTTGCTACTATTGGAAGTCTTCAATCGATATGCCTTTTCTTATTTGTCATAAATCATTAGTAAGATTTTAGCGCAATCTCTTGTTAAAAATTTGAAAATATTTTTCTCGACCTTACTTCTGTGTATGAATACAGGTTACGACATAAAATGTTTACAGTTGCCTTGATAAAGTTCCTCAGTGAATTAAACGTGTTGACATAAAAGGTTTTCCTCTTGTCTTTTTTTTCATTTAGTTGTCCATATATATATATATATATATATATATATATATATATATATATATATAGATATATTAAAAAGAATAGAGAAACCGCTAATGTTTTGGTTGTAATGTAGATTTTTAAAAAATATATATTATGCTTTATTTTCCATAATTTTGCAAAGAGTGGATATTTCCACATATTATTAAAATGAATTAATTTTACTTATGTTTTTCGATGTTAAACATTCTCAATGTTAAACATTCTTTCTTTTTTGTGTGGTAGTGAAAGAAATGTCTTTCTGGGACTGGCAGTGAGAAAGTTTTTCTGCTTGAAGGGTAATAAAACAATTAAGATTGGTCCAAGAAAGGGTGAGGAAAGATATCTGTATTCTTATCTTTTAATGACCACCCCCTGTGTGTTCTTAGATCTATTTCCATTTTTTTTGTATGGTGTGTGTATTTGTTAGTATGCGTATGTATATGTATATTCCCTCTCCATACATACATATTGTCTAATTATAAGGAATTAGTATACATATATACATACATATATGCGCACACATATACATATATATACATACATATATACATACATACACCAACAAACACTTCCTATGTTGTGTAGGGTTATGTGTATGTGCTTGTGAGTAGTCTATTTGTTTTTGCCAATATGTGCATACATATTCGTGCTCCACAGATACCCAGGTGTGAGTGTGTGCGTATGTATATGACTACTGTATTTGGTCACTATATGTGTATGTTATATGTCTTTGTATGTGGGGTTATGGTCTATTTAGTGCTGGTTTAAATTTGTTTATGAAGTTTTTTTCTTGTATTTGTAGGTAATTTTCTGTTTGATATATTGGCATAATTTTAAATTCACCCTGATTACATTTATAGATGTGTTGTGATACAAAGCGTTTTCTCTTGTCTGGTAATTTGTTGTTGCTTTTGTGAAGGGAAACTCTGTTGTTTAGTGCTTGACTGATACCTATACATGACTTCTTGCATTTTATTTTGTGCATTTAAGTGCATAAATCACATTTTTGGAGTTGCAGTTTAAGTTTTTATTTATTATGAATGTCATTTTGGGGTTTTCAAGAATGTAGGAGTTTTCTTCTATAATGATGTCACACACACATAAACACACACATATATATCATGCTAATAAAGCATGACTCATCGGTAAATCGAATCGAGTTCTTTCAGTTACTGTGTGTTTATCTAAAAATAAATACGCTTAAATTGACCTTCTTCCCTGCCGTGCGCCAACGGTTTAGTGGTAGAATCCCCGACTGATGCCAATTCAGCCAGGTTTCGATCCTAGCTAGAGGCAACCGGACCTCTAGTCACACTGATGAGTTGTGATACAGCGAAACAGTCTGTCTGTGGCTGACAATGTGTATATATATATATATATATATATATATATATATATATATATATATATATATATATATATATATATATATATATATATATATATATATATATATGTGTGTGTGTGTGTGTGTGAAAGACACAGACCTATATAAAATGTTTATATATTTGTTTCATTCTGATTGTATTTATTGCACTATGCTTGTTTTATTTGGGCGACAAATTAGACATCAACCTCATAATGTATAGCACATCCTTTCGACAAAATAACGGCAATTGAGTGACGTGGCAAGCAGTCGTTAAATGGATTTCTCTATCCAGTTTCTTAGATATCCCCGAGTTGGATGTGATGCAAAGAAATTTGTTGAAAGACCGGTACGATCACCGAAGTTAAGCAACATCGAGCCAAGTCAGTTCCTAGATGGGTGACTGCTTGGGAATACCAGGTGCATCATCCGCATACATACCGACTTCAAAGAACTAGGTATGTATGCAGATGACACTACCATTTATTCCTGTCTAAATCTTACAGATCCTACTAAGTAAACCTGGCAAATACTCTTAATAAGCACCTCCAATCGGTGGTTAACTGGGGCAAGAAATGGCCTGTAAATTTCAACGCCTCCAAAATAAAACTGCTTTAATTTAATCTCTACAGAGAAACTTTACTACCTACCATCAATATGGCTGAAGTTGAACTCTAGGAGGGCAACACTCTATGCCTTCTTGGCTCCACGTTTTCCTCTAACATAAAGTGAACCGACTATATCGAATCAATTGCTGCATCTACTTCAAGGAAGGTTGGTTTGGTCGTCAGAATCCATCTTAAACATTTATAAATCTACCATTCATTCGCATATTGAATACTGTTTCCGTATCTGGTCTGGTGCTCCTATTGTATATCTCGAGATTCTTAACAACATCCAGAGAAGGGTCTGCAATACAATCGGTCTTGACCCGGCATCTCGTTTCCAGTCACTTTCTCACCGACGTGACGTGGCTTTCGTATGCCTGTTCTACATATTATTTTCATGGTAGCTGCTCTGAGGAGCATTTTCCCCCATGAATTGAAGGCCTCCCCGTTTTATCATTGAAATAGCTAGATGCAAACGTCATTTCTACTCTGTCAGTTTTTTCTCGCACTTCTCACCGGTGGAATTCACTTCTGATTTCTTGCTTCCCTGATAACTACAATATTCAAAGATTTAAATACAACGTCTATCGCCATCTTATATCCTTTTGAACCCTGTTCCTTTTTTTTGCCCTCCCCCCCCCCAATTCTTCCCATTTTCAGTCTTCTTCTTCTTTTTCATTTTCCCTTCCAGTAACCATCCCCGCCTTCTAGTGGCACTGTCGCAATGCCTGGAGTGAAAAAATATCCGTGATGTCAATGATCGGCATTCATCTGTTTTTCAAGATAGATTCACCCTTCCCAAGTACAGGATTGGTGCAACATTTATTCAGCTAAGTTTAATAAATCTCGATTGACGAATTAAAAGCATAGAAAAAATAGGTGTGGTCGGAGAGAAAGAAGAATTTGAAAACAGAGCTGCTGAAATTGTTGTTACTCTGACAGATGAAGAAGAGAACTGAATCAACAGAAATGTGGTTCTACAGAAGGATAATGAGAATATCAGGAATCGAACTTGTGAGCAACGACGAAGTTTTAGAGAAAATGGAAAAAAAAGAACACTTATACTTAACACCAGGAAGAGACAGTTCTAGGGCACATAATGAGGAAAGAGGGTTTGGAAAAATTGATACTTACGGGCTATATTGATGAAAGGAAGGACAGAGGAAAACAGCGCTTGATCTACTTAGCGAGAGTGAGTGAATATATGGACGAACAAGGTTTAGGAGAAATACGAAAAAGACAACATTTGTCTTTTAACTGACAATATCTATCTATCTTATCTGAACGGACCCAAAATCAATCAATCGTTATCGTTATGTCTTCAATAGTTTCAAAGAGAGAAATAATAATCGATGGCAGAAACAAAACCAACAATAGTAGATCATAATTAAAATACTAATAAATGTCCTGGGCGATTCAGAAGACCTATTGCTGCATAATCCCTAACGACAGTACTTGTTACACTGGCTGGGAAAATGATACGAATAATAATTTAAGGAGAAGAAGAAGACGAGCAAGTAAGTCATCATACACCTTCTGCAGTAGCAAGGAACATAAAAAAAGGTTGCAAAATCAAATGTAATGGATCAAATGCAGAAAAAATGGCAAGATAAGCCCCTTCATGGCCAATAATCTGCCCATGCTAAATCCCGTACATATCAGGGGTTACATGAATTAAAAGCAATTATTCTTGCTGCACAGGATCCGTGCTAGCTAACTCGAAATTAACAAACACACATACTGAAAAAGTGTGTTAGCCCAAAATGCAGATCCTGTGATGAATATCCAGAAACAATTGACCATCTTGTATCAGGTTGCACGTTATTAGCACCTACCGAATAAAAAAAATTGCCATGAGAGATTTGACCAATATTTGCACTGGAAAAGATTCAACTTTTACTGGAAGGAAACTGCATGGAATTAGTATGAACACCTCTCAGTTTCAATCATAGGATCTGTAACAATTTTACAAGGCTTTGCAATACATACAGAACAATCAAAACTAATCGCCCAGACATCGTGATCAAAGACCAACGAAAAGTGAATGTGCTTTCTTATTAACATGGTAATTCTTGCAGACTGTAATGCATCTTTGAAGATCTTCCAAAACTATCAAAATACAAGGATATGGAAGTAGAAATCTTAAAAAAGATGTGTCAAATGACGATATCAATAATCCTAGTGATAGTTTTGTTAGAAAAAGGCTCCGATAGACTCATTGAAGGGATCCCTGGTAGCCCCTACCTTAAAGAAATACAAAAAAAATTGTACTCACAAGTACAACTTACATCTTATGAAGGGCTTTATCAATGTAAAATGTATGTGACAAGTGGCGATTCTACGAGGGTGGGGCCAATGCCCCCCTCGAATTTTGGCTGGCTCCCTTGGTTGCACCACCTTTTCTAAATTTTGTAGAGGAAAAAACACCAGAGCAGACAAATTACACTGTTTTGCTAGTATTGATGTTAGTATTAACCCTTTGATTTTGTTTTTCAGTTAACCTCTTTTGTGGTCCAACAGCTTGGGAGTGGAAAATAGGGCAAGAATAGATTAGAACTCCACTACTATGAATGAAAAGTTATTCTGTTTAATTTAGTAAAGTAACATACTTATATTAAAACTCATTCCTAAGTTGTGTATACGATAGTGGTGAAGTATGAAGACGCTGCTTCAACTGCCTCCCCCACCTCATCCACAGAAAAATCTCGCCCCCAAGTGTCCGCCCCCACTTTCAGAGTTCCAGAATTATTCACTGTGTGTGACCTTAGGTTGTTTTATTTTTATTGCAAAAATTAAATAGCAAATGTCATGATGCCATTTTTGACCTTAGGTTCTGAAATGTTTGTCTTTTTATAGACTTAAACAGCACCGCCTAATGGGCGTTTGGCGAAGTCAAGTGCGTTAAACCACAATCTCTGGGCGATTACCATCAGCCACACACGTACAACAATTTAAATAAGCCTTAGACTTTTTCACGGTACTGTATTTGTCGAAGTTACGGGGTGAGTCAAGTAATATCATTTTTGATTTGAAGACAAACAAGTTTCTCGTATTTTCTTTAGTCCATACGCACTTGAAATCTGAGTTAAACAATTGTTTTTTTTTTTTTTTTTGGTTAATGCTTAGTGAGATTTATCACGAAAAATAGACGCGACTAAAGACATAATATACTTCTGGCGTACCGACCAGAAAAAAAGAATTTTGTTCTTTTTAAAATTAAATCGGATTTCTTGTCGCTCACATTGTGTTCGTTTTTGATTCTGACTGCGAATGCGTGCTATGAAATTGCATCGTGTAACCTGTCGCTCAGTTGTCACACGTCGAGATAGCGACGATGGTGTGATTGTTGTTGTTGTTGTAGAGATGAGAAAAGAAAAGGAAAGGCTAACGAGAAAAAAAAAAGAAAAGAAATATAGTCTTGTATTTGTGCTGAACTGCTACTAAATATAAAGTGGACGTCAAGTTAACAACTGTTGATTGAAACCAGTTCTTGTGAGTCACTTGTCTGGAGCTGTTTCTTTTACGCAGTCTCATGACGTGACTCGAATTAAAGCCAACACGGTTACAGATCGCTTACATTGGGCACCCACGAAATATACGACAGCAGAACCGGTTAAACTCTGTAAAAAACTAAGTTAGTATTTTTGGTGTGGAAAGGGGAAGTCGTGGGTTTTCTTCTACTAGGAAAGCGATAATAAAAGCTATTAACAGAAGCTGGCAAAGAGAATTCGGTGACAAAAGTTTACGCTTTGCCGTTCGAAAATCCATGGTTCGTCTGAAACATGGTTCAGCCAAAGTTTGATAGGACGATCGTTCAAACTATAGTGCAACTTCTTTTTTTTAATTAGAACAAATTAAAATGTCTCGGGATTTAAAAGTCTCGGGATTTAAAAGTCTCAAGATTTAAAAGTCTCAGGATTTAAAGTCTCGGGATTAAAAATACTCGGGATTTAAAAGTCTCGGGATTAAAAAGACCCGGGATTTAAAAGTCTCGGGATTTAAAGTGTCGGGATTTAAAGTCTCGGGATTTAAAAGTCTAAGGATTTAAAAGACTGTGGATTTAAAGTCTCGGGATTAAAAAGACTCGGGATTTAAAAGTCTCGGGATTAAAAAAACACGGGATTGAAAAAACACGGGATTTAAAAGTCTCAGGATTTAAAAGATTCGGGATTTAAAATCTCGTAATTAAAAACCCTCGGGATTTAAAAGTCTCAGGATTTAAAAGACTCGGGATTTAAAGTCTCGGGATTTAAAAGTCTCGGCATTTAAAGTCTCGGAATTTAAAGTCTCGGGATTAAAAAGACTCGGGATTTAAAATCTCGGGATTAAAAACCCTCGGTATTTAAAAGTCTCAGGATTTAAAAGACTCGGTATTTAAAAGTCTCGAGATTTAAAAGACTCGGGATTTAAAAGACTCGGGATTTAAAAGACTCGGGATTTAAAGTCTCGGGATTAAAAATACTCGGGATTTAAAAGTCTCAGGATTTAAAAGACTCGGGATTTAAAAGTCTCGGGATTTAAAGTGTCGGGATTTAAAGTCTCGGGATTTAAAAGTCTAAGGATTTAAAAGACTGTGGATTTAAAGTCTCGGGATTAAAAAAACACGGGATTTAAAAGTCTCGGGATTTAAAGTCTCGGGATTTAAAGTCTCGGGATTTAAAAGTCTCGGTATTTAAAAGTCTCAGGAGTTAAAAGACTCAGGATTTAAAGTCTCGGGATTAAAAAGACTCAGGATTTAAAGTCTCGGGGTATAAAAGACTCGGGATTTAAAAGTCTCTGGATTTAAAAGCCTCGTGATTTAAAAGTCTCAGGTTTTAAAAGACTCGGGATTTTAAAGCCTCAGGATTTTAAAGCCTCGGATTTAAAGACTCGGGATTAAAAATACTCGGGATTTAAAGTCTCGGGATTTAAAAGTCTCAGGATTTAAAAGACTCGGGATTTAAAGTCTCGGGATTTAAAAGTCTCAGGATTTAAAAAACTCGGGATTTAAAAGTCTCGGGATTTAAAAGTCTCGGTATTTAAAAGTCTCAGGAGTTAAAAGACTCAGGATTTAAAGTCTCGGGATTAAAAAGACTCAGGATTTAAAGTCTCAGGATTTAAAAGACTCGGGATTTAAAAGTCTCGGGATTTAAAGTGTCGGGATTTAAAGTCTCGGGATTTAAAAGTCTAAGGATTTAAAAGACTGTGGATTTAAAGTCTCGGGATTAAAAAGACTCGGGATTTAAAAGTCTCGGGATTAAAAAAACACGGGATTTAAAAGTCTCGGGATTTAAAGTCTCGGGATTTAAAGTCTCGGGATTTAAAAGACTCGGGATTAAAAAGACTTGGTATTTAAAAGTCTCGAGTTTTAAAAGACTCGGGATTTTAAAGTCTCAGGATTTTAAAGCCTCGGATTTAAAGACTCGGGATTAAAAATACTCGGGATTTAAAGTCTCGGGATTTAAAAGTCTCAGGATTTAAAAGACTCGGGATTTAAAGTCTCGGGATTTAAAAGTCTCAGGATTTAAAAAACTCGGGATTTAAAAGTCTCGGGATTTAAAAGTCTCGGTATTTAAAAGTCTCAGGAGTTAAAAGACTCAGGATTTAAAGTCTCGGGATTAAAAAGACTCAGGATTTAAAGACTCGGGGTATAAAAGACTCGGGATTTAAAAGTCTCTGGATTTAAAAGCCTCGTGATTTAAAAGTCTCAGGTTTTAAAAGACTCGGGATTTTAAAGCCTCAGGATTTTAAAGCCTCGGATTTAAAGACTCGGGATTAAAAATACTCGGGATTTAAAGTCTCGGGATTTAAAAGTCTCAGGATTTAAAAGACTCGGGATTTAAAGTCTCGGGATTTAAAAGTCTCAGGATTTAAAAAACTCGGGATTTAAAAGTCTCGGGATTTAAAAGTCTCGGTATTTAAAAGTCTCAGGAGTTAAAAGACTCAGGATTTAAAGTCTCGGGATTAAAAAGACTCAGGATTTAAAGTCTCGGGGTATAAAAGACTCGGGATTTAAAAGTCTCTGGATTTAAAAGCCTCGTGATTTAAAAGTCTCAGGATTTAAAAGACTCGGGATTTAAAGTCTCGGGATTAAAAAGTCTCGGGATTTAAAGTCTCGGGAATAAAAAGTCTCAGGATTTAAAAGTCTCAGGATTTAAAAGACTCGGGATTTAAAATCTCGGGATTAAAAAGACTCGGGATTTAAAAGTCTCGGGATTTAAAGTTTCGGGGTTTAAAACGTCCGGATTTAAAATTCTCAGGATTTAAAAGACTCAGAATTTAATGTCTCGGGATTAAAAAGACTCGTGATTTTAAAGTCTCGGGATTAAAAAGACTCGTGATTTTAAAGTCTCGGGATTTAAAAGACTCGGGATTTAAAAGTCTCGGGATTAAAAAGACTCGGGATTTAAATGTCTTGGGATTTAAAAGACTCGGGCTTTAAAGTCTCGAGATTTAAAAACTCGAGATTTAAAAGACTCGAAATTTAAAATCTTGGAATTTAAAAGTCTCGAGATTTAAAAATCTCGGGATTTAAAAATCTTGGGATTTATAAATTTCGGGATTTAAAGTCTCGGGATTTAAAAGTCTCGGGATATAAAAGACTCGGGATTTAAAAGTCATGGGATTTCAAAGTCTTGGGATTTAAAAGTCTTGGGATTTAAAAGACTCGAGATTTAATGTCTCAGGATTTATAAAGACTCGGGATTTAAAGTTTCGGGATTTAAAAAACTCGGGATTTAAAATACTCGAGATTTAAAAGTCTCGGGATTTAAAAATCGCGGTATTTAAAAGTTTCGGGATTCCAAATATAACCACCTTCCTCATTCGTGGTACGAGATTCTGTCAAAAAGTATATCCTATTCTCTAATTTTTAATACCCAATATAAGGCCCAAATGCCACTCAAACCAGAGGTTTGCTGAATTAAATTATTGTAAGTAGGCAAAGTGATGAGGAAGTGGTGAATATTATGAGGATATTTAGAAGAGATAGCGTTTGAGTCAAGATTTGAAGTGATCAAGATTGTAGTGATCAGGGAAGCATCCGCCCAGGAGTCTTTTACACATAACAATGGCGTCATATTATATTTGAGGAGGTTAAGATTGTAGACGTCGGAAAAGCATCCTCCCAGGAATCTGTTATACAAAGTGACAGTTCTGAGAAATAAAGCAGTCTGAGTGGAACTTCCTCTTTCCTAAAGGAATATGAAGGGAAGAAGGATGATTTGATCCTGTGTACGTGGGGATGGCGAGTCCTAGCTGTGAAGGTCTGAACTGGTGAAACAAAAAATGTAGCTCACCTGAACATTTTCCATGGAAATAGCGATAGCGTAGTAAGAGCCTAGCAACATTTCTTCTGTGGGAAGAGAGTTTTAGGGGAAAATAATTTATCATCCACAAGTCCACATAATCACTTATGTGCTCTGTAAAGGCTGAACATCGCCGAAATATTCTTAACAATAACAACATTTATTGACTTTTTGACCATTATTAATTTATATCACTTAGCATCCTCCATAGTTAACCTAGACTTCACATTTGGCCGTAAGAATATTTTTGAACGTTCTTAAATGTAAACACATTGAAGGTGAATCTAAGGAATATATTTTGCAATATGGTTTTCGAAATGAAAGTAAAAAAGTATCGTTAATATTTTTTTTTTTACTTCCGTTCATAAATCCATATTGCATATTGTTGACAGACGTGGTTGATACCATATTTTTCGAGAATTGTGAAAAAAAAACCCAACAAAAAAGAATCTTGCTGAGTGACACATCTTACTACAGAGTGACTAAATCCACGGGAGAATATTAATGACTTTGTACTAAGTTCTCACTTGATTCGTTGCAAAAGTATATCAAGGTCATACAAACAGCTCTCAAGATAGCAGTTGTACTAATTGTTATCGGAGCACTGGCAACAGTCCTGAAAAATAAAAGGAGTAGAATAACTAGAGTTTATGGGAAAAATTGTTATCTTCAAAACGACAGCACTGCTAAAATCCACTAGAGTACCGAGGAGAGTCCTGATGTAATGACCTTACTTGTTGTAACTCTTTGCATTTACCTTGATAAGATCCGACGCGCTGCAGACAGTCTCGGCCACTGTTTGTGACGGCCACCAAGCAAAGTTGAATAGTGTCTTATAAGCGCAAATCTTCCTCACACTCTCGAAGCATTCATATCTGCTCAGTTGTGTATCCAGACTTAAAACAAAGCAATTTCTAAAGAAAAGGTAAATTTTTATTCATTAATCCGTACATTTATTTATTTTCGCATACCGGCCTTTAATATTCGAGTAATCTTTTTAGAGAAAAAGATGCGTTCTCCGGTTAGAATTATAAATTGCTTTATACGAAACTGAGCTGATGTGAATGTTGCGAGAGTAGGAGAAAGAGCTGCGTTGAGGGCGCCATTCAGCTTTCAATGTTCGTCGTCGCCGTCCATGGCCTAGATGATCAAATGCACGTCGGATCTAACGATGGTTACAGCTGCCAAGGAAGGAGCGGATTAGAATCTTGTCAGAGAGCCCATTCTTTCCTCGAATATTCAGGCCGGTAGGCGAAAATAAATAAATAAGCTGGTTAATAAATAAACGGAGTGTCTACTTAAATACGGGCATCCACTAAAAATAACGTTTAAGTCATAAAATCTTTCACCCCCTTTATATATATATATATATATATATATATATATATATATATATAATCACACTATTTTTTTTTATCTTTTCCCCATTTCAAAAGATGTATTTGGCATATGGAAAAATATTTGCTTAAAGTTATACCATATTTATGGGTTAAAATGCTCAATAGCCAGGATAGAGCATATGTAAATATAAAAGTGAACTTTGAAGTCAACACCCAGAGGTAATAGTCTTTTTCATGCTTAAATGCAATCAACAGACCTAAAAATTACGTTTAAGCGTGGATTAAGTTTAAGTATGGAACCGATTGTCAGCGCTGGGTGCTGAGTCCAATGTCTACTTATATAGGAGGCACGGTGGAGTAATAGATAACAGCTTGGAATGAGGAATCGGAGAGCTGAGTTCGAATTCCATTCGGATCCATTATATTCACTTACTTACTAGTACTCTTGGGAAAGGTATGAATCCTCTTCTTCTCCCCCCCCAGCTATGTGTAAATAGTAGCACAGACCGGATTCTATAGCCTTGGATGGCAACTGGTCTATTACAGAAAGAAATGGCAACCTACCGCGGGGAAAAATCTGCCTCGTCAGTCATGTATCGAAAGATACATGATCGCATAAGCGTGTATCTTGCATGGCCCATAACTGACTGATATATATATATATATATATATATATATATATATAAATAAGACATGTTCGTTTGGTCAGATTTTCAACAAGGGTCGGGTTGTGAACCTCTCAGCACTTCTTTACGCACACACACACATACACACACACACATATATATATAGGTGTTGGAAAGCTACTTTCATTCATATCAGACAATGGCTATGTTAAGAAAGGAAATATAGTCATCTATCTATCTATCTATCTATCTATCTATCTACTTCAGCCTTTTTATTATCTATCTATTTATCTATCTAACCTCTACAGTTCAAAAGTTTGATGCCACCCCCAGAATTAGCAGGTGATGAACTTACAGAAGAGTGAACAAAAAAAAAAAAAAAAAAAATGAAAAAGAGCTCTTAGAGTCATTGAAAAAAGAATGGAATCAATGATCAAACTTATACTTTGAGAAACTTTTGCAATGAATGCCAAAAAAATGTGCTGCAGTAATCAAGTCTAAAGGAGGGTATTTTGACGAGAGCAAGATTTAATCATATAATGTTTTTTTTCTTTTTGTCAGAATAAAATTTCTAATAAAATCCATGTTTCACTTTCTTCTTAACCATGAAAAGGGTGTTTCAATAACTTGAACCGATTTTAAATATGAATAAAGTTTCAGCGTCTAATGATTTTTTTCTTTTTCTTTCAGATTTCACAACTTAAGTCATTGGAAATTTCAACCATGGAAAAATTAACAATCAACCAACGTGTTACAGTTATCGAAGCCTATTAAGATCAAACAGAAATGCAATGAGAAGTTCCCAGGTCGCATCAACTTTCGAAACAGCGAAGTCAATTGGCCACCACGATCGTGCGACTTGACTAGCTTTCTTCCTTTCAGACCATCTCAAAAGAAAGGTCTTTGCCAACAAGCCAACAACAGTTCAACACCTAAAGGATGAGATAATAAGGCATATTGGTGAGATCGAGGAGCAATTATGCAGAGACGTCATCAAAAATTTTGATGGAGGTCTGACGCCGAAGCCTTGGCGGACATTTAGGCGATATTATTTTTCACGCATAATTGCCATGACTTATATATACTTTTTTATTTTTAAATAGAAAAATTCCAACCCGAATGACAGCCACGTTTCCTTTTGTGGGACACGGAATAAACGATACTGATATATAGGCACCACGCAACTACATCTTAAACAGACAACTACGAAAAGAATTTAACAACACTCAACAAGAAATTCCCATTAAAAACGGCTAAAGAAATAGCCGAAAGCGTTTGGATCAATGGACATCACGGACAATTTTGACACTCCTGTCAGAGTTACCTCCTCCTTAATTTCCAAATTCTTCACCAGGGTTCTCTCTCTCTCCATGACATCAATACAGGGGGACCTCTTGCCTCGATCTCTTTTTTCCTTCAGGCCTCGTGCCGAATTCTACCTCGCGTGGGGGTGAGGTAAATCTCTCTTTTTTTTCATTTTAGCGACAAGATGTAAGCTCTTAGAAGATCAGCGTTTCCCATTTCTGGGAAAACGCTATGAACATTACAAACATTCACCAAATACGAACGTTCACACATAAAATGTTCACACACAAATAGAATGTTAACTATGTGCTTTGTAATTTGTTCTTAATACATATATTTGTTATATATATATATATATATATATATATATATATATATATATATATATATATAACGTTCTTGTTTGTTTGTCTTCTTGTCTTCAGTTGAACTACGACATTTTCATATTGTAGCTGGACCTTCTAGCAGGGAATATAAACTCACGTGTTTGCTTTTCACCTTCACCCCCGGACCACTACACTCCCTTACCACCCCCACCAAACAGATAAATGTAAGAATATTAGAAAAACTAAATAAAAAAAATCTGCAAATTTTCGTTGTCTGGCATATTAAATGAAACATGTCGGAAAGAAAGGTTGCTGCCCAAATATAAATTATAAATTATATATATATATATATATATATATATATATATATATATATATAGCTAATATCAGTGGTAAATATACACATACATATGCAAAATATATAAATATATATACATAGGTGCACACACATACACATATATTTTTTGAATAAAAAATTCCAAGAGGATAGAATCCAGGTAGAACTCAATGTCCAGGACAGAGTAAGGATATAATAAAAAGGCTTAAACACTAATATTCCATGGTCATAATTTATTCCATTGGAATATATATATATATACATATATGAAGAAAAATATACGGAAAAAACAAACAAAAATCCTTATATGTAATTATGCTGTTTTAATGTTAATATAATTAAAACAGCATAAAACAGCATAATTGGATATAAGGATTTTTGTTTGTTTTTTCCGTATATTTTTCTTCATACTGTCGGATCTATATCCATATATTTGCTTATATATATATATATATATATATATATATATATATATATATATATATATATATATATATATATATATATGCATATATATATATATATATATATATATATATATATATATATATATATATATATATATATATATATATACATATACTTTAAAAATCAGGAGGTCATTTTAATCCGCTACCTCAGGCGATTTTTATCAAATCAAACGTTTTATTTAAATCGACTTTATAAAAATTGCCTGCGGATACCATAAGCTTGAAACTAAGGTGGCGAATTCAACTGACCTCCTGATTTTCAAAGTTTAAAAGCTCGACATTTAATTCTTACTTTTATTTTTTAAAGCGTGTATTGAGCACTTTTTAATACCGCTGTTTCCTGGTCTGATTCAACTCATTAATTGACCGTTAAACTTTTATGTATTATACATACATACATACATATATATATATATGAGACATTTTTTATACGTTCTTTATAGAGATAAACATAAAAAAAATGTGTTAAATAATTGTCGGACTTTGTCCATTTCATAATATATATATATATATATATATATATATATATATATATATATATATATATATATATATATATATATATATAAGACATTTTTTATGTTTATACGTTCTTTTTTTTATAGATAAACATAAAAAATGTCTAAAATAATTGTCGGACATTGTCCATTTCATAATATATATATATATATATATATATATATATATATATATATATATATATATATATATATATATATGATTAACAATGACGTGGAGTGTGGGCTTGCGAGGGTCTTTAGCTGACAATGTAGGCACCAGAAAAATGGATGTTGGGAGGAAATGAAAGTCAAATAAAAGCTTCCTAAAAATGATTAAAGGATGTGTTTTGTTTTGTCAGAATTCGGGTGTATTTTGTTTCGGATTTAGTTATTCTTCTCTCTTCCCCTCTTCTTCTGTCAATCTCTTACTTTGCTATTCGCGCCCATTTTTATCTTTCCGAACTCATTGCTTCCTCTTTTATTTCTCTCTTTCTCTTGTCTCACTTTTATTTTCTTGTGTTTTCCAAGACATCGCTTCCTTATGAGCACGACTCCCATAGCCCGTCACGCTCGTAGAGACCCACATATACGTAGCGCTAGTAGCAGTGGATGTGTCTAGATCGCCTGACGGAGTCCACCCCTCTTCAGGTTGATTTCAAATTCAGATTTTTTCTTCTCACAGACTGGCTGCCACCCCAGGCTATAAACCTGGGTCTGTCCTGCTATTTAACTTACAAGTGGAACAAGTTTAATGATTTTTCAAGGCCATTAGTACAGTGTGAATGCAACTCTCGGTCAGATTTATAACTCAGAACGTCACTTTTCGAGTTAATAACCCTTATGGTATCCGCAGGTTCTTCTATTTATTTAAAAATCGGCATCAACCCAAGCAAGGCAATAAAGCCACTAAGACATAAGATGTTACTAAGTCTGAAAGAATTACGAACAGAAACATTACTAATGAGCGGAAAAGAAAAGATTAATCAATTTGGCAGTAGATAGCGATTGACATTGCATTTAAATATTTTAAGATTAAAGTTGGCTGGAACGCATGGAACCGGAAGGAAGTTCTACAAGCGAGAAGTGCGAGAAAAGAAGCTGTTAGCATAGAATTTACACCAGCACAACTGTTAATTGATGAGATCACGATGCCAGTCTAGTACAGCGTTTAAATTGAAAGAACCCAGGCACCATAGTGAAGAGCTCATCCGAACAATTACCTTGAAAGAATTTATAGAAAAGACACAGGGAGAAAACCTTACGGCGATGGGAAGGTGACTGAAGCCGAGCCGCCAGATCAGGACCGATAATATTGCTGATTCTACTTTGGATTTTATAAAGGTGTTCTAGATAAATAATGGGGGCTGGGGAACGATTTATTTAGAAATAAAAGCAAAATACAGTCTCTTTTTTTCGTAAAAGAGGCTATATTTTGCTTTTAAATCTAGATAAATCGTCCACTCGAAAGTAATTTACAATCGTCTGAGGAAATCCTTTGATACGCATCGAAACACTTCTGCAATCGTGTAGTGATTTTCCCATGTTTTCGATGTAATATCTTAAAGTAAATAATATTGCTCTACTTTGTATTGAGCCTTCTTTTAAATTGTTACACACGTTGGAATTGTATATTCGCTGTCATCTTACCTATATATATATATATATATATATATATATATATATATATGTATATTCTTTTTTATATTATACAGTTATCATCCTCAGTATCTGCATAATGTTTATATAAAGCATATAGATATCGAAAATATGATACATCTATCGTGATTTACGCCTGGTGGCATGCTCACTCGAATGAGAAAATACTTTCGCCCCAAGCTGGGCAATAAAGCTACTAAGACGCAAGTAGTTACTGAGTGTGAGAGAACACGAAGAAAAGAAACACTATTTAGGAGAGAGAACAATAAAATAACAAGAATTAAGAAGACAGAAGATAAAGATTGACATTGCATTTAAATTTTTGATGATCAAAATTGACTGGAAAGCAAGAAGCTGGAAGAGAATTCCACAAGTGAGAAGTGCAGGAGAAGAAACAGTTAACATAGAACTTACGGTTACACTTAGCCAATTCAACTGTAAAAAGGTGAAACCTATCCACCAGTCTAGTAGTACGCTTAAATTCATAAAGTCTAGCTACCACAGAGGAAAGTAATATTTATTTTGAATACGAAAATGGGACACAAAGCCATAAGTGTTGATAAGGTAAGACTGGTTTTCAATCTATCTTATCTTAAACTTAACTAACTACAATTACTGATCCAAACATACCAAAGTATTCTTTATACCAAAATAAAACATTCTTACTTCAGTCACCATAATACCTCAGGTCTCTACGTAGTCCTAACTAGTTCCTATATTTTTATAGTGGAACACACATTTTATTGTTAATAGATTCTCCCACCTATAATAAGTAGGAGTAGTAGGAGTCGCTCAGTTGGTCGGTCAGTCAGTCGACTGGCTGATCGGTTGAACTCTCTGCCTTTGGGCGGGGAGGAACCCGAAGGTGGCTACGCCGAAGGGCGGATTCTCTTTCGGGGAGGTAAACCAACCCTGAACCCGTTTATACGGGTCCAATGGGCATATTTTTGGCAGAGCCCACGTGCTCAGAGATCCCACGTTAAACCGGCCTTGTGCCACATGATGCCCTCGTGGGGGGGGGTGACTGAATACCGTTGGTCAGTCATTCGACTGGCTGATCAATTGAACTCTCTGCCTTCGGGCGGGGAGGAACTCGAAGGAGGCTACGCCGAAGGGCGGATTCTCTTTCGGCGAGGTAAACCGACCCTGAACCCGTTTATACGGGTTCAATGGGCATATTTTTGGCCGAGCCCACGGGCTCGGAGATCCCACGTTAAACCGGCCTTTTGCCACATGATGCCCACGTGGGGGGGGGGTGACTAAATATAGTCGGTTAGTCAGTCGATGCCGGACGACCGTTAGTCGGATACTAAAGTATCAGCGACCACAACTAGATTTCTCTGCGTCATTACCTATTATATCAAGTTCCTAACGTTTTGTACGTCGAACCTATTTTAGGACCGACTTAGTACAAATACATGCAAATACAGTGAAAACACTCCACAACATATATGTACAATTTGTCTGTAGGGGTGGGGAGTGAAAATAACAAAATTTTAATGAATATTTACAATGAATACAATTTATATGCAAGAAACTAAACGAAATAGTGTTAGCAATAAAAAAAAACACAATTCTTAATTGAAGCAAAAAAAAAAAAAAAATCACTTAACTGGACCAAGTTAATGCTGAACTAGGTAATTATGAAAAATCATTTGACCAACACTCTCTTAAAAAAATATACGAAGTATGCACTCGACAAACAAAAAGCGCCCGCATCTACCAGAGAATTGCCATCTCTGTCACAAAACAGGGGAGGGGAGGAAAATTGATCAGAAAAATAAGTTTGTAAATATTTATAGAAAAGGCACATGGAAGCTACGTTACAGTGGTGAGAAAGGGATTAAAACCGAGATGCCAGGTCAGGACCAAATAACATTACATGTTCTTCTTTGTTATTTTATCTAGAATCTCTAAATACATAGCAGAAACATGACTAAATGTTACAGTAATATTCAATAACATAAATAAAATATAAAAAATAACATAAGCAAAATGTGTTTAACACATTGTTTAAAATAAAATAAAAACTATGGAAGACCAATTGTAATGACGAATATATCACGCTGACAACTAATATTTTTTTATTTTTTTTATCAAGAATGACTAAATATCACTTTATATAAAGAAAAGGTGCCGACTTTACGATGAGGTTACCAAAGAGATCTCCTCGGGTTTGAACTCAGACTTTTTCTCCTCCAAGACTGATCGCTAACCGATGATACCTTCATGCTCAGCTCACAGCTGGAGAGAGAAGCAATGACCTCATACCTTTCCAAAGGATATTTGGCATAACGTGAAGGTAACGAACCCAACCAGAATTCGAAATCATTTCGCTGATTTCTTTTCTCCAGGCGATTGCGCCTCCCCCATATATATATATATATATATATATATATATATATATATATATATATATATATATGCACACATGGTGTGCGATGAATAAATTGTCATCAAAATTACACAAATATGAAAATAACACTGGTATCTCATTTTATCAGATTTATTTACCAAAATTACCCTAAAATATCTTGAAATACTAAAGAGTAAATTTATTAAAGGAAATCGCCATTGGCGTCAACCACAGGTCCCAGACGACTTCAGAATCTCCTGTAACTCTTCTGGACGGTCTCCTTGTTTAAGTTGGTGAATGCTGCCATTATCCTTGCCTTCAGTTCGTCTTTGGTCTTAGAAGCAGTTTTGTTGTTTTACCACTCAACTGCACCCCCTACACATAATAATCATGGAATTTGCAGTCCGAGGAGTTAGATGGCCAGATGTAAGGGGTGCTGTGGTCGCAGAAATTGTCCGAGGACCTTGGCTCGGTTCTTCTGCACGTGTGGCATGGCGCAGAGTCCTGTTGCCAGATATAGGGTCTTTCAGCATGCACTAAGTCCTCAGGGCACCCCTAAACCCTCGAGGCACTTGATGCAGCCCTCAGTATTGAGTTTGAGAGCCTCACCAACAAATTCGGGAGTTCTTTTCTTATCAGAACGATCAGAGTGAATTTTCCGAGATGCCGTACCTTCGCAATCACCATTAGACTTATCCAACTCCTTCCGTATCTTCTGCACTGTCCTCAGATGCGCACCCAAACATTTTGAAATATTTGTATTGGAATTTCCGGTGCGAATGCCAAGCAGTACAGCATGCCGTTTCCAAATTTCTGGCGGAGTGAATTGCGTCATGGTGCTCTTTTTCTCACAGACGGTGCCCAACTGACCCAACTATATTGTGCAGTCGACAAAATGAAAAGCAAAAAAAAAAAAAAAATAAATAAAATAGCGTCAGTTTACACATCGCACCCTGTATATAGAAAATATGATTACTTTCTTTTTTCCCTCCAGCTGACAATATAAACTTGAAGTGTAAAATAATTGAAGAAGTTATAAATAAAAAAAAACAAAACTACTTTGAAAAAAATGACTTATCCTAACATCCGCTTGGAGATGTTTTGAAATTGAAATCCGAGATAATTATAAAGCCACTAATGTTACCTATTATCAGCATGGTTAAACAAAAGTATTAATCAAAACAACAAAAATAAAGATAACAAAAGTAATGGAATAACTCTGACACCTCATTTCCCAACAAAATCAAATGTTTTTCGTTCAACATTATTTCTCTAACAAACAGAACTTACCCACACTATTTACATTATTCGGACTATTGTCCTCGTCGCCATATTTATTACAACGTTTCGGCCGTTGTACGCTCCGGCCTTCTTCAGGTGGTTGGAATATCGAACTGAATCCTTTATTTCGCACGCTAGGGTAGACTGTTCTAGTTCCACGTGCCATGTCTAATGGATGTCAGTTATCAGTTTTCTCCTGTTGATTCCCCTCTTCAAGTTCTCCACTGCCTTAACCGGGTATTGAACTCACACTCTTTGGGTCCTGCCACTGGATTTAACCAACGCCTTTATCCACTGTGCCATGTGTCCTTGAATAATGTAAATAATGTACATAATACCTCATATCAGAAATATAGACAGATACAGAACTTACCCAATAAGCTTAATGGGTTCAAAGCTTAACAAACATACATTTTAACTCAACTGGGAAAGTTTTAGACACACTTGATACGACTTGATGTTTCATCACAAACATATTCTGCCTTCACCTCTTGAATGTTGAATCTTATTTGTCTCCCTTCAACTATTCCGTCATTCATCAGGATTTGTACCTTTTATCGAGGCAAAGATTTTATTTTGTTTGTTTATGTTTGGCTGACAAGTCAAAACACATTAGACGAAGTATCAAATTTGGCGTTTCACTAGTGACTTGTAGTCGTCTTTCGTCAAATGAAAGCCTGAATCTGAGCCGGGCGTTGGGGCAAGCATCACGTCTCCCTTGATGTCCGTTGTTGTGTCGATTCTATTTATCGGCAAGTGTATAGAAAAAAATACATGCGCAGAACATTCTGATCAGTTACTAAGAGACATTGGCGTCAAATATTCATTCATAGACTTGATTATATCAAATAGAAAGGAAAACGAAAAGGAAACCAAGGATACGGTTTCAAATACTTGTTTCAACTCCAGTCATATTGATGTAGTTTTGTTTTTGACATGAGCCTGTGAATTATTGAAAGATTATGACGAGACTATAGTCTACATTAGTGTCATTTAGATACACACGAATCAATGTCCAGCGAGAACTAATTTTATATTGAGCATTTTTGAATGAAAAATTAAGTATAAATTAAACTGAATATATTTGAACTATAATTAATTTTAATGAAATTTCTTTTGTGATGGGTGAAATATATCGATCCTGGACCACTCCATAGAAACAATGGCCTTTCAGTGACCCCGACCATCAATCTAAAATGATATAGCTTCATCAAGATATAAATGGTATATAAAAGCAGACATGATAGAGTAGGAACAATGTTTCGCCGGGAATTTTGAAAGTAGTTTGTGTTTGAACATATAAAACAATAGTTCTATGTTTGCTTAAAAATGATCCATCCGTTTCATAATAATTAAAAATACCCTACCGAGGGCAATGGCGCCTAAATCCATTTTAAAGTACCAAGACCTATCAGCGTTCAATTCGCTTTTCAAAACAATTTCGAAACTCCTTTTTGGGACCCCCGTCAGCTATCTCTTATTGTACTTCTTAATTTCGTCTTCTGTTCAAAGTTCCTTTTCTCTTTCAATGGTGCCAAACATGGACTGTATTTTGGCTGGGTGAGAGACGTGGTTGATACCATATTTTTCGAGAATTGTGAAAAAAACAACAAAAAAGAACCTCGCTGAGTGACACATCTTACTACCGACTGACTAAATCCACGGGAGAATATTAATGACTTTGTACTAAGTTCTCACTTGATTTGTTGCAAAAGTATATCAAGGTTATACAAACAGCCCTTAAGATAGCAGTTGTACTAATTGTTATCGGAGCACTGGCAACAGTCCCGAAAAAAAGGAGTAGAATAACTAGAATTTATGGGAAACATTGTTATCTTCCAAACGACAGCACTGCTAAAATCCACTAGAGTACTGTGGAAAGTCCTGGTGTAATGACCTTGTTGTAACTTGAACTACTATGGAAACTAACAGTTATAACTGACGGGAAACTGAGTGACATAATAATAACGTTGTTGTCACTTGATCTTCAGTCCCTCAAGAATATTTTACATTGTTGCTTGCTGCATCCGTTGTAGGCGGTAAAAAGAGGACATTTGGGTGTAGACCGAACCTAAATCCGCATTTATTGTTTACCTTTTCACTAAAGAAGTAGACTGGACCTTCATTGTAATGTTTATCCTGTAAAGTATACATTCGACATTAAATAACCCAGTCAGCATAAACTAAGCTAACCAGGATAAAACCCAGAAAAACACAATAAAAATTCTGACAGAATCCCATTAGTCATCAATTGACACCGAAATTTTGCTGGAATTTTGAAAATACTAAACGACAGCCATGAACACATTGCGCAAAAATATCCGCGTTTGAAAGAGATTTTATTTCCTAGCCGCCGATAGTTTCTTTCAAAAGAAATTAAAAAAAAAATCAAATTTAAACAAATGTAAGCTTCCACACTCAAAACAACAATTGGAATTTCGGATTGTTGTACTCCCGAAAACATTCATAAAAGATGGAAACCCTGTGCATTGTGCAACAACGAGTCGAGTTAATTTTATCACGAATTCAAAGAGAAACATCACGATTTCTACAGAGGGTGGTAATTGTACGGGTTCCCACTTAATATACGCCGCGCAATGTATCAAACATGACTTGATTTATTTAGGGTGCCCAACGGAAAAATTAGATAAAAGATTCAATGGTCATATGTACGATGTCACACACAACAATGTGACATCAATAGAGTTTGCAGAACGTTTTCTTACAAACAACTGTAAGTAATTTCGACAAGCATCTTAAGGTGCACATTCTGAATAAATATTCAGAATCTAATGACCTTTCGACCCTTAAAACACATTAGGATAGTCACCTATGTCAACTATTAACTTTCCGTCCCGTGAGAATGAACAGAATGACAGGAGTGTTCCATAAGATTTATACTGAGCTGTTTGATTAATTCCTCTTAACTAAGGGAAAATTTCCAGGCGAACAATGTCCCCATCAGATTAAGCACGTTTCCGTTTCATACCTTCACGCTGGCGGCGTTTCATTCATTTTGACGCATTCATTACCAGGACAGCCGTTTTTTTTTCATTACAAGACAAGTAATATTTGTACAAAAATTTATAATTTTTTGTAGATTTATATATATTTATAATTGAAAATTTTAAAAAAATAGCATGAAGAAAACAGACATACTGTCGAAATATTGTTTAACACTGCTTTTTCTTTTCTTAAATTGCGCTCCTCTCTTAAATGTTAATATTAGGTTGGTGCAAAAATAATGACGTAATAATGTCGTTTTTTGACGTATTTTTTAACGTCAAAAACGACATTATTACGTCATTGTTTTTGCACCAACCTAATAATAATAATAATAATAATAATAATAATAATAATAATGGAACATAAATGTTGAAGTATTCCTGTAGTAATGGGGGCATTTGGAACACCACCAAGATAAATGAAATAGCGCTTACGGAGAAATGGAATTGAAACGAAGATTGTAGAGCTCCAGATAACTGCCATTATTTACGCTGCCAGGATTCTCCGAAAAGTTCTTGAGTAGTGAGAAATTTTGTTGGCACCATTTCTCAAGAACAGAATTTTCATTGATTGCGTCAATGGATGATACCAAAATGATATTATTAATAATAATAACGATAACAACAAAAACAAAAACAATAATAATAATATTAGGTTGGTGCAAAAATAATGACGTAATAATGTTGTTTTTTGACATTACGTCAAAAAACGACATTATTACGTCATTATTTTTGCACCAACCTAATAGTAATAATAATAACAATAATGATATCAAGATTTGAAATGCGCAGGGATGAGAAAAACGAGAATAAAAGAAATTTGTTATTTGATGATGACGTACAATTAGATGACATTGAAAGTAAAGAATGATTTATAATTTTGCAAAGAATTCTTCTTGGGTCATTTGTAACAAATCCTGAAGAATCGTGGGAAATGGTAGGAAAGACGAGAAATATAAAGAACTGGATTGCCATTGTTGAAATCGACATGAATTCTTGCTATCACTTGATTTCTAATGATATCTACCGAATAATACTGGTAGGAAAACTCGTCAGATGCAAAATAAGAAAACACAGCCTCGACCTCTTCTTTTCCAGTAATTTTTTACCTTTTTTGTAGGGAAAGAAATTGTGTCATATATTAACAAAGGACGGACAATATGACAAAGAAATCCGGAAGCGAGAAAGATGCCTTTCAGAAACAAAGTTAAGTATTAAGGCATTTGTTTTAATCATTCCACACTCTAAGCATCGTGATGAAGTCATTAACACACAAGGGGTTACCGAGAGTAAAAGAAACTGATACAATTTTAATGAGGGGAAAGAACAATAAAAGAACAGGTTTCAAATCGCCAGAAGATGACGATGACGATTAACGCTGTACTGAAATTTTAGAAGAGTGTTCTACAAGCAAAAAGTAAGAGAGAAGAAACTATTAGCATAGAACTTACGGTTAAAACTAGTAATTTCAACAGTAAGAGAATGAGACCTGGCACCCAATCAAGTACTGCGATTAAATTCGAGAATTCCTGATTTCAAAGAGGAAAGCTCATCAGAACAATTACCATGAAAATACTTATGAAAAAGGCACAGGGAAGCTACATTACGGGGGTTGGAAAATGACTGAAGCCAAGATGCCAGGTCAGGACCAATAAGGTCACAGATACTTCTTTGGATGTTATCAAGAGTCTTTAAATACACAGCAGAAGCACCAGACAAGATGTAGCAGCAATATTCAATGTATAAATAAAATATAGAGAATAAAATTAAGAAAATGTGCTTAATGCATTGTTAAAAAACGGAACGTTTATTTGAAATACAGGTATCCACTAAAATAATGTTTGAATTAATAGCACGCACACACACATATACATACATGCACACGTATATATATATATATATATATATATATATATATATATATATATATATATATATATATATATATACATATATATATATAAATATATGTAATTACCGTCTAAGAAAGAATACCCCTGAAACGGTAATTGTTTACAAAACAATATAATTTACAAAGCCACGGTAAAACCCCCAGATAATGAAGAAAAAATATACATAGCATTAACTGATGGTTCCTGAAAACGAAGAAACTATGCACACAAAATATCTTTCACAAATAGTAAATACGTGAACAGCACAATGTTTTCTAAGTATATCTGGGAAATTAAAAACAAAACGCAAATCAAATCAAAAATATCATGGAAAATAAAGAAAAGAACATCAGCCTTTACCAAAACAAACTACTAAATAAACGATCAGAACTTTTTACTACGTGACTTAAAAATTGAAAACTGAAAATTAATAAATAAAAATAAATAAAATAAACATAAAAACAAGTAAAATAAATTAATTCAAACAAATATTAAACAAATTAACAAGCCACTTCCGCCATAACAACTGTTAGAATAGACTGAAAAGAATAATTAAAAATAAAAAATAAATAATAAAAAACAAGTAAAAATAATCACTCGAAATAAATAAAGTAAATAATAACCAAATTAATAAACCACTTCCGCCAAAATAACAGTTAGAAAAACTAGAACAATCGATCCAAAAAATTGGACGAAAAAAAGCTTTAATTACCTTCCCAGACAGAAACAAAGTAATAAATGAACGATTAGAACTCATCACAAAAATTTTTTTTACTACTTCAATAAAACATCGAAAACCGAAAAGAATAAATAAAAATATATAAAATATAAACAAATAAAAAGCAAGTAAGTTAAATTAATCCAAATAAATAAACAAACCACTCCCGCTAAAATAACAGTTAGAATGGACTACCCACAATACACCACTGACTCGTATATATAAATAATCGAGAAAAAAAAAAACAACACATGTGGGCTGATGATTGCATCTAGCATTAAAATGCTGTCGCCTCTGAGTGTTGATTTCAATGTTCACTTTTATATTTACATACGCTCTATCTATGATACTGAGCACTTCATCCCATAAATATAGCACACCTTAAGACTATTATATAATGGACTCTCTTGTCGGATTGGATGTGTGAGTATCCAGTAATCTCCTTCAGCTTTTATGTTTGTGTCATATATGATACTTCTGTCCCGCTAGTGACTTGCAAGCAAATCCACATATTGTGTAACAGCGAAAATCAAGGGACATATCAACAGGAATATTTGTTGACGCTTTCCCCCCTTTGTTTTTCGTCTTTTAGCCGGTCAGTATGACTGGTATCGAAATTTCTGATATCACTCTGGCACAAATATCTCCAGGAATATATATATATATATATATTATGAATTAATTGATTTAAAATGTGATTTTTTCGCTACACAGTTCTAACCATGTTTCAAAAACGGAAGTTCCGAATTTAATTTTGTAATTAAATTAAAGACATTAGTTCCATTTCATCCTCAAGCGAATTTTGGAGTAACTTTTAAAATTACTGGGTTTTAAAGACACAGCTAAAAACATAATTCACGTTTCCATTCTGTAAATTTACATTGAGCACTATTTTGTAAAAATAAAAATATCTATAAGAACACCGGATTATTTATCTTACTGTTCTTTCTTTTTATATATATATATATATATATATATATATATAACAATCACAGAATCCTTCCGTCGATAGCACGAGGTCACAAGTCATCGTGGCCAAGGGCTTGAACGAGCTGAACTTGTTCAAATTATTGATCAAGCTAGATAACATGCTATTTTTCAGAAACTGTAACAAAGGTCTAATCAGTATAGTTGCTGTATAAACCACAGCTGTGCTCTGTGGGTGTTAAATAAACAGAAATGCGCCTGAGCAATCGTCTGCACTAGGGATTGGCTAGCCGCTTTAGTAGACGGGTGTCCTCGAATACGAGTGGACAGCTATATATACATAACAATCACAGAGGAGTTATAGAGAGACACACCATTACATATACTTCTTTGAATTTTGTCCAGCATCTCTAAATACATAGCAGAAGTGCAAAACCAGGTGTGGCAGCAATATTCAATGTATGGAGGAATGGTAGACTTACAAATATGTAAGATGGATTCTGGAGAGAAAAATTGTCTAGTATGGCACAGTGAACCAACTTTCCTAGCAGCAGACCTAGCAATTGATTCACCGATTCATGTCAGTGTTGAACGTTAAACTGAGAAGGTGCAATGTATTTGTATTAGCGATGGTGATGAAAGACAAAAAAGATCCCCCCAGATGCTTGAAATAGAACAGTTTAGTTGGTGGTGGGCATTTAAAATATAGTCTTTCTGCTTCATGACAGCCGAGAACGTTAGCCCAAGAAGGCGCAACGAGTCGCTCTTCTGGAGGTCAACATCAGCCATGCTGATGGAAGGAACAAAGGGATCTCTCAGATGATTAATTTTGCTTTAAAATTCCATTATATTTTTTATCAAAATATATTACGTTTCGGGGAACACTATATCCCGGGTGTAACAGCAAAAATGTCAAAATCGTGTAACAACATAATTGCCCATCGTTTCGGTGGTGAGAAAGTAAATGAAAGCGAGACGCCAGATTGTGGCCAATAATATTGCTGATTCTTCTTTGGATTTCATCAATAAACTATAGATAGATTGACTTATAGCTATACAAGAAAGACACTGGAGAGAAGAATTGTCTAGCACAACGTATTGAACCAACATTCCTAGCAGCAAGCCTAGCAATTGATTCAATATAATCTTTCTGATTTATGTCAGTGTAGAACGTTAAACTGAGAAGGTGCAATTTATTTGTATTAGCCATGCTGATGAGAGGCAATAAAAGGTTCTCCCAGATGCTTGAAATAGAACAGTTTAACGAGACATTCCTTGATATTGATAGAAACAAAGAAATGAACCGCTGAACTGCTCTGTAATCTATTTCCTGTATGCCAGTGAATGTTAGACAATCTCCTCAGAGATGAAGAGATGAATTGACATAGATGTGGTTTGGTTGTTTTACTGACGATTTTTTTTTTGCATTGAGGCTCACCCTGTACAAGGTCACACGAGATAGTGGGTTAAAGTAAGATGCAGGTTATACGGACAGGAGGGGGACGATAACGGTTAACCCTCGGTTTGAACTGGTTAAGACTGTAGTCATCGAGACAACATCCTCTTTGAAGAAACTATTCGAGTGGAACTTACTTCTCACCGATGGAATACGAAGGGACTGTGGGGGGGGGGGTGCTACTGTGTAAATGACAGAACATGTGAACAACGAGGACATCTGAAGGAAAATGGGAACGACAAGAAAACATATCTAAAATCGGAAAGAGATAGTTAAAATTAGTGGGATATATAATGAAGAAAGAAAACCTAGAGAATTTAACACACACAAGATGTATTGAAGGCGAGTAAAGCAAGGGTAAACAGCAACTAATCTAGTTAACGAGCTTGTGTGAATGGATGGATGGCAAAGAGAAGGTAAAGGGTAAACATGAAGTTGAGGAGAGTCATGATCACTTATCCTGGAAGCACCTGTCACATAAAATAGTAACTGAGACAGAATAGACTGGATTTCGGCATTGATTTTATTTTATTGAGTCGAGTGTCGTACTATCCAAGTTAGCACTAACTTCTTCTATGCGTCTATTCAGGACATGAGCGATCATGGCTCTTCACAACTTCCTATCCTATGTGGCCCTTAGCAGTTTTTTACTCCTTTGCTAAGGCTCTTCCCCCTCCTTTGTCCCACCATCCATCCAGACGAGCTTTCGTAACCTCAATATTCCCCGTGAGGGTTAAGCTTTCCAAGCCCTCCGTCCTTATTATGTACAAGGGAATTTAGCTGTTTTCTTCCGTTTCTAAGTATAAATGTTTTTTTCTAGTGCCATTTTGTTTGAGGCTTTCTCGTTGCTTACTCTCTGCGACCATGGTATGCGTACTTCGTATCACGGTGTCGCATTTTTCATCCACTGTTAAAATAATTCCCAGGTATTTAAACTTCTGCACCTGCTTTGATGTTGACATCTCTAATTTGTAAGTAGTATCATAGATTATTTCTCTTGTCGATGATCGTAGCGTTGGCTACATAAATTAATGATGTAATGCAATAACCAGTCACCCCCCCCCACCATGAATGATTACACTATAGGTAGTAAGTACCTATAAAGTCAACTGTCTACGAGAGACTCGAGGAAGAGTGAGGGGGAGAATAGTGCTCTCTCCTGTTCTTCACTGTCGAACTCTTTGCCTTGAGCAGCGAGGAACCCAGACGAGTCTTTGCCGAAGGGCAAAGTTTCGTCCGGGGAGGTAGACAGACCCTGAAACGGCTTATGCAGGTTCTAAGGGAATATTTTTGGCCGAGCCTACGGGCTCGGAGAACCCACAGTAAACTCGGCCTTGTGCCATATACACCCCTCGTAGGGGGGGGGGCTGCTAAATATTAAGAAAGAGAGAGAAGACGCAAGCATGTCCGACTTACCAATTAGTGGCACTCCCTACTAGATTGACCTGTGAGTATAACTGTACCATATTTTATATTCTACTGGTTGTGTACAATAAACCTTTCTTCTATTATCCACCTGGTGTTAAGTATTATTTCCCTTAGCATGGAATATAACAATTAATAATTTCAGTTTCAAGAGAAATTCATAAAACATTAACTTTGCCACATTTATACAATACAAAGAAGCGAATAATGTTTTTTTTTAAATTAAAATGTTTTCATTAGCGAATCATTAAAGACAGTGAGTTGCTTTTTCTCTCAACGCCATCGATTGATACGCCTCGAAATATATCATAATCTGTTTAGTACCAGATTTGAACCATGATACCAATAGGTACCAGTTGAGACGTTAAGCTTTGAATCACGGAGACGAGTAAGCATTGATCAAAATACCAACGAAGCTTTCCTAAGAAACAAGTATTTTTATTGTTTCTATTTCTGTTTATATAAAGTACGGGGAACGTTTATGTCTAGTGAAAAAATAGTTCAGTTCTGCCATTTTTGTTTATGTAGCGACACGCCTCCTCAAGGGGTCAGATTTTGTAAGAATTTGGCAGGAAAATGGTGGAATCACCAGTAGAAAATCAACAAAGAGAATTGGATAAGAGAATTGGATATAGAACACATGCTTTCGTTGCTCTTTGCCCAGATTTTTTCCGCAATGACCATTCGGTTTCGTTAAATAAAATTCACGTAGAAGATATAAAAGTGCTAGGGAATTAATTTAGGAGATCTTTTATATGATGTCTTCTTGAGACCAATTAATCCAATGATGCATATATATATATATATATATATATATATATATATATATATATTAAAGAAAGACAGACCACTTTAAGGGACCATTATAATAATTTATTTCACCAGAGCCCTTTATGTATATATATATATATATATATATATATATATATATATATATATTATTTACATTATATATATATATATATATATATATATATATATATATATATATATATATATACATTATTTACATTATTCGGACTATTGTTCTCATCTTTGTCGCCATATTTATTATAACGTTTCGGCCGTTGTACTCTCAGGCCTTCTTCAGCTGGTTGGAATGTCGAACTGAACCCTTTATTTCGCTTACTGGGGTAGACTGTTCTAGTTCCGCGTGCCATGTTTAATGGATGTCAGTTATAAGTTATCTCACACTCTTTGGGTCCTGTCACTGGATCTAACCAACGCCTTTATCCACTGTGCCATGTGTCCTTGAGGACATCTGTGTATGAATTTCTGGGTATTATAAACCTAATGACTTCAGCAACCATTTTTACCAGTGCTCATATTACAATTTTGCTGTAATCATTGCATGTTTTTTTACCAGAGATCCTATTGCAACTTTGTTGTTATCATTGCTTTTCTCTGGCACTCCTTATTACTGGTTCCCATATTGTATTTATTTCTATGCTTGGTCGGCTCAGGAGATTTTTGTGGTCTAGCATATGTGCTGATTCCTTGAGTTTACGAATTTTCCAATGGTGTTCCTTGTCTATGATCTCAACCTGATTCCACAGAGGGCGGTGATCTTCTTTCTCTCTCCATATGTGGTCTGCCACGCCTGATATATATATATATATATATATATATATATATATATGTGTGTGTGTGTGTGTGTGTGTGTGTGTGTGTGTGTAAATATAATAAAGTTGTTGGTCAGAACAATGTCAGATCAGCTAACGGATATTTAAAAATGTGCTTAATACACAAATTCAAAACATTGAACGTGTGGAGCAGATGATATATATATATATATATATATATATATATATATATATATATATATATATATATATAAATAGGCGTATTTACCAGTTACACTACCCGGGGTCAACCATAAGGTTTCTTCGGGTGGTATTGGCAAATTATGTTTTTTAAACTTTCCATTTCATCGTTTATAAACCTAATATCATAACAGGATTATCCACAGAAGGGGATGAGTATGCCAGAAGTAGTTTTATTTTATACAAGTTTGTATAGACCCAAAATATATTTATTGGTGTGTCCGTATTTAAACATTACTTCGGAACTTTCGTTTAATAATTTTTCTCGGTCCGTGTATATCACTATGGCCAGCATTCCACTTAGCGTAATTTGCCAACATTTCTACCAATGCTAAAAGACTTGACCTTTCTCAAAATACTCCATTTAACGGTAGGACTTTTTTTTCTTTATAACTCCCACACATAGCTGGCGAGTTTGGTATGGTACCTGTGTCTTTTCAATTTAAAGTTTTTTTTTGCTTAAATTTGCCTTCCGTGCATCCCACATAGACCTTGGTCTCTCCGCTGTCATCTTCCACTTCTGCCGACTGTTGTCCTCAAGAACACATGGCCCAGTGGATAAAAACGTTGGGTTAAGTAATTCAGTGACTTGACCCAAAGATTTGTGAGATCAAAAGTCACTGCAGAGATGAACAAAAACTTGGAGTTGAGTTAATAACGGGAAATAACTGAAACTGAGATATCCAGAAAAAAGCATGTTACATAGAACGAGAACAATCTACCTAAATAAAGGGGTTCGGTTCGAAATTCCAACATATATCACCTGAAGAAGGCCGAAGCGTACAACGGTCGAAACGTCGTGAATATGACAATAAAGAAGAATAGTATATATATATATATATATATATATATATATATATATATATGTGTGTGTGTGTGTGTGTGTGTGTGTGCATACGTACTAAATGGAAAACGCGATAATACGGATTACGGTCATATCACGTTGAAACATCGGTTCCCGTACGATCAGCGAAGTTAAGCTACGTCGAGTTTGATGAGTACCTAGGAGTGTGTGCTTAGGAATACCAGGTGCTGTAAAATTGGATATGTGGGAGATGTACCCGACAAGGGATCGGAATCGTTAATCGGAAGAGCCGAGTTCCTATTCCCGTTGGGTTCGTTTTATTGACTTAAGCATGAATACAGTTGGGGAAGGTATGAATTAACCTCTCCCCCCCTCAGATATGGGTTAATTAGTAAGACCTGTATCACTAAAACCACTATTATTCCTCTAATTAAAAATACAGTTAATATTGCGTCCAAAATATTTAGATTTAGACATTAAATAACCCATAAAGTTGTTGATTTGCCACCAACCAACCAACCAACCAACCAACCAAAGCTATAATACTGGGGAGGTAATTGTGATATTCAAAATGTTTTTGGAAACTGGACGTACGAAATGATTTTCTGGAAGAAAAAATATCGGATATATAGTCCTAGATTTCCTGATGAGGATAGGAAATATATGATAAAGAATATATATATATGAGAGATTATAGTTGCTCAAACGAGAGAAAAGTGTATATTTTAAAAAGCAAAGACGATTTTGGTTATAATGTGTAATTTAAAAAAAATATATACTACTTTATTTGTCCATATATTTTGTAACACGTGTTTCGAGTTTGTGACCTCCCTCAGACAAAAATGGCTATTTTTACGTATTTTTGAAAGGAATTAATTTTTCTTATGTTTTCTTATGTTTAACCATTGTTTTTTGTTTGTGTTAGTAATTTAAATTCTTTTGGGACTGGTGGAAAATTTCCTCTTCTTAAGGGATGATAAAACAATTAGGATTGGTCAGAGAAAGCGAAAGGAACGAGGTCTTTATTTTTATCTTTTTATTACGTCTGTATCTTTTGTATAGTGTGTGTGTGTTTACTAGTATGTGTATATGTATTCCTTCTCCTTACCTACCTATATATATATATATATATATATATATATATATATATATACTTGTAAGGTTCGTGTATGTGTGTGTACGTGTGCGTGTGTCTGTGTCTCTGTGTGTAGTCCATCTAGTGTGTTTGTTATTGCCTGTATGTGTGTATGTATTCGTTCTCCATACATATATACTATGCGTTATATAATTATTAATAAATCTAGACAGTAACTACATGTATCTTGTATGGTGTGTTTGTGTGTGGTTGAACAAGTGTGTTGTGCCACTATGCGTGTATGGTGCGTGTTTATGCGTGTGGGGTTATGATTAGTTTAGTGCTGGTTTACATTTTGTCTATAACGGTTTTTTTTCTTATATTTGTAGAACAGAGTAATTATCTGTTTGATATATTGGCATAATATTAAATTTACCTGCATTTGTGGATGTGTTGTGACACAAAAAGTTTCCTGTTGTCTGGTAATTTAATATTGTTTTTGAGAAGGGAAACTGCTGTTTATTGTTTGGAAGATACCTATACAGGATTTGTTGCATTTTGTGCACAATGTGTTTTATGCAATCAAGTGCACAAAATGCAAGAAAAAACTTCATAGACAAATTTAAACCAGCACTAAGCAAATCACAATCCGCATACGTAAACACACACCATACACACATAGTGGCAAAACACACTAGTTGGATCACACACATCATACAAGTAATTACTGTATATATTTATTTATGATAATATAATACATAGTATATATGTATGGAGAACGAATATATACGCACATACTGGCAAAGCAAACACATTAGATGAACTACACGCACACGCATAAACACACACAGGACCTCTACACACCATACAAAATGTATATGTATATATACTATTTCCTTGTAAGAAAACAATATATACGTATGCAAAAAGAACATATATGAACATACTAGTAAAACACACGCAATAAGCAGAAATGTAGAAAGGTTTAAAAAGATACAGACGACATAAAAAGATAAGAACAAAGATCTCATTTCTTCCCCTTTCTCTGATTAAACTTAATTATTTTATTCCTCCCTAAGCAAAGGAATATTTTCCGCCAGTACTTGAAGAATTTGGATTACTACCACACACAAAAGACAATGGTCAAGCATAAGAAAAATTAATTCCTTTAAATAATATGTAGAAATAACCATTCTTCGCCTGATGAAGGTCAGAAGATCTGAAACACGTGTAGCAAAAATATCGTTGTACGCTCCGATCTTCTCCGGTGGTTGGAATGTCGAACTGAACCCTTTATTTCGCTCACTGGGGTAGACTGTTCTAGTTCCACGTGCCATGTTTAATGGATGTCAGTTATCAGTTATCTCCTGTTAATTTCCCTCTGAAAGTTTTCCACTGTCTTAGCCGGGTATTGAACTCACACTCTTTGGGTCCTGTCACTGGTTCAAACTAACACCATTAAGGTCCTGTCACTGGATCTAACCAACGCCTTTATCTACTGTGCCATGTCTTATTAAGGACACCCCAGTGAGTGTAATAAAGTAAATTTCGACATTCCAACCACCTGAAGAAGGCCAGAGCGTACAACGGCCGAAACTTTGTAATAAATATGGCGACAAAGATGAAGACAATAGAACGAATAATGTAAATAATGTACATAATACCTCATCTCAGAAATGTAGACAGATACTGTTGTTTTGTTGTTTGTTATTTAATCACCCCACTTCTGTGACAAGTTGCAACACAAGGGTCTCCATTTAATGTGGGGTGCTTATGCGCTTGGTAGTCTTCACCTGATCGTCATTCTCCCTCCTCATTTTCTTTCTTCCCTCTTTTTTTTATTTTATTCCCCCTACCCTATACTTAAAAAATATTTTCATCATCATCATCATCAACAGTCTCATGAGCGAATATGCTCGTAGGGTCACTGCGCAAGGGACCACCTGGCTATTAGCTTTCCCTTATCTGAATTGAAAGCCGGAGAGGTATACATTCATGCGTAGTGCAACTTGGGCAAAATGACCTGGCGAAGTCCATCCCTCTCCGGGTCAAACCATCGCCGATGTCCTCCAACTTGAAGGCTCGTCTTTGGTCACGAACACGTGGCCATTGATTCCATCAGGCATGAATCATCATCCACCCTGACCAATGTCTTCAGTCTAGGAAGCGACATCCGACCAGCGATGACTTGTCATCATCGCACTGGCAGCATACACACTTATAGAACCTAGTTTATACTATTGTGTTAGATGGCCGTTGACTTTACAGAAAGGTTAACCAGCCCGTTGACAGGTTTTGTTTGTAATCCGAAATGCCTAGTAGAGGAACCTATTTAATCTTCGATGATCCGACTATACAAAATGTTGTATTGGGTTACATGGTTGCAGTAGCTCTTGTTGAGTCACCTGCCATTATTCTTTGGTAAGTCCACCCATAAGCCCAAGTTTGACGTGTTTTGTCTGAAATTTCTGTCGGAAATTACATTTTACGAACTCAAAATATTTTCCTTAAAACTCATATTAATACATTTCTTTTCAGTTCTATTCCAACTATTTAGAATGCACGAAAATATGTCCCGCTTAGAGCAATGGTGCCATAGTTCCCTTTAAAATATTCACATGAGAACTTATCCCAGAGTCGCTTTCCACTTTTCAAATAGTTAACAAAATCGGGATACTCATCAGCTGCCTTGTTTCATTCTCCTTAATTTCGACCACGGTCTAAGATAGTTTCACTTTCAACAGGGGAAAATAATGCAAAAAAGTCAAATCTGTAGAGAATGTTTGCTGACAGACCTGTGAGATGCGATATTTTGTCTAATACACTTGCATGAAATTTCATTAATCATGAAGGTCACCTTAAAAGCGACTGTATACATGCTCGTTCAATGGTTTCTTACTGCTGGTTGTGTAGGTCCAAGGGAGAGTGTCTATTCACGAAGGCGTTGTAAAGAGTCTTCTGATTGGTTGCAAACTTAGCAGAAGACAGCGCTAACTGTTCTCGAGATGCTCAGTTTGGCTTCTGTCCAGACATAACTGTGTCAGCCATTTTGTTGCTGACTCCCATTGAAAAACAGATCCAACCCAGTTGTTGTCTTTATCATCTTTTGCTGTTTCAAAAGTAATTTTTTCTCCAAAGACCATTAACGGTAAAAGAGAAATTCCATTCTTGCTGGAACCCAGAAAATCCGAAACGTATCAAATCTGCATCCTGATAAGCAGACTTTTGAATCAAGCGCTTCTATCCCTAAATATATTTTATATATAATATAATAATCTATAATTTTTAAAAAATTATTTTACCTCAAGCAAGGCGATAATGCCACTAAGGCACAATGGATTACTGGGAGTGAAAGAGAATGGGATGACTAGTATGGCGAAAGGACAATAAAAGAACAGGGTTCAGAAAGACAGGAAATGGCAAATGACGTTGAATTTAAATTACTGGAGATTTTAGTTGGCAGGGAAGAAAGAAACCGGAAGAGAGTTTCACAGGCGAGAAATGCGATAAAAGAGCGGCATTGAGACAGTGACTGATGTCGAGATGCCAGGTTAGGACTGAAACAAATTCATACCCTCCTTTGAATTTTGTTGAGAATGTCAGGAGAACCAGACCAGATATTGCAGCAATATACGATGCAATGACGAATGGTAGAATTATAAATATGCAAGATAGATTCTGACGAGAAAAAAAAATGGATGGCACAACACAGTGAACCAACTTTCCTAGCAGAATACCTAACAATTGATTCAATATAATCACTCCATTTCATGTAAGTGGAAAATGTGAGGCCAAGAAGGCGCAAAGAGTTGCTCTCCTGGAGGTTAGCATCAGCCATACTTATGATTAAAAGATATCAGTTTCGTTTTGGAAGCGTTAAAATTTAGAGGACATTCTTTGCTCCAGACTGGGTGTCATTTTTGAGGGCAGTTGCCAGTTTTACTTTGTCGGACGACTATTTACTCCTGTTTGAACGGAATTGCGATAACGAGATTCTTGAATCAGCCTCATCTCTCCCACAACCTAAATATATCTTTCTTTCCCATTTTTGCCCAACAAAAGATGATGAATGAGCCCTTTATATGCTCAGTGGTAATCAGCAACGGCAGTTAATACACATCTACAGGTTATAAAGAGATGCCGATTCGAAAGCTCTACTGATTGGATGAAAAGATGAAACCGAAAATTCAAAACGGAAAACAACAGAAGAAAAGAAACTGAAATTTTAACATTCTTGGATTTTTGAAAATGCCTTTTTCCCCTTTATTATCAGTTTTATAATATTATTTATCCGATGGAAAACATGAAAACAGTATATGCGTCTAACTTTTTTCTATCTGAATTTCTAAGATAAGGAGTTACTATTATTTACATGCTGACTATTATCCTTATCTTTGTTGTTATTATCACTCAATCGCCTTCTGTCTGAATTTCTGCGATATGTATTGTGTCTGCTCAGGTGGTCATCACGGAATAGTTCATTATTCATGAGGTATTAACAGGAGTCGTTAAACACTTCTTTCTTTTGTCACTGAAGCCAGGTAATGTCCCAGATATGGATTTTGTTTTTCCGCGCAGTCAAAACGGAATAGTCTATTATTTATGAGGTATTGGCAGAGCGTAACGGTCGTGCGAACTAACGCTGGAAAGGACAAGCACAGTTATTATGTGATAATTGTCACGATGCTATGCTAGTCGTGGCTTTCATGGCTTCTGCTTTGTCATTGTGAATTAAGATGGTTTACAGTCACTATTTCGTTCAGTAGAACAGATTTGGTTGTCAGTTACCTGACCATAATCAGTCAGGCATGCCACCTATGGCCTGGCGCACAGTGCATCTCTGTTCATGAGCGAGAGTAGTGGGAAAGGATTATGACCATGTGTTGAGAGAAAGAGAGAGAGAGAAGGGAGAGGGAGAGGGAGATGAGGGAGGTTTTACATATCCACAGATCAAGAGTGCAGTTTGCGACTGATAAAAAGCTGGTGTTATATGGCGCTCTCTCTGTCCCAGACCCATGCTGACTATCGGCTAATGTTCAATACAAACTGTCTTACGTGAATTAATAAAATCTATCAAATCTTTTACATACCAAGGAAGTGAGATAGATTCTATTGAGAAGGATGTAAAAATTCGCATTGCTAAAGCCTGGGCCGCCTTGAATAAAATTGATGTAATCTGGAAATCTGATCGACCAGATAACCTCAAACGGAGCTTCTTTCGAACAACTGTAGAAGAGGATTCATACCTTTCCCAAGGTTATTAGTACGTAAGTCGAATTCATTACAGTCACTTACGGGCTATTAGAAAAGATAGAAATCCTCTTTTTCTTCCTTTCTTAGAACAAACCGGTTTCTATAGCTTTTTAAGGAAACTGGTCTATCGCAGAAAGAAATGGCAACCTACTGCGAGAAAAAAATCTGCATCAGTCATGTACCGAAAGATACATGATCGCCTAAGCGTGTTTCACGCATGGCACATAACTGACTGACTGTAGAGGCGGTGTTAATGTATGGTGTCATTGTCTGGACATTAACTACAACCTTAGAGTCTAAGCTTGATGGAACCAACACACGGACGCTGAAAGATATGTGACACCCACCGGTGGTCACGTCGCCAATATGTGACATCCTCTGATTGCGACGCCAATATGTGACACTGCGCTGTCGGCCCGTGGTCAACTCCCAGTTGCGGCGCGAAGCTGTAAGGTTTCTTCCACAAGCGTTTTGGGGTTGACACTTTGTCGCTGCCACCAGCCTGTGTCCCGGTCGATCTCGTCTTTCCCGGTTTTCGGTACCAGCTTTGTCGTTCCCATCTCACTTCCAACATCTTGTTACCGAAGTAACTAATTTGATCTCAAATCAAACCTACCCACGTTGTGACTTTGATCTTAGCTAGACGAAATCAATTAGGCCTCGGACCATAGTGCAAGCTGAATCCGGGGTAAAGGTGATATCGCACAAGCGTAAGTAAAAGAAGCAATAAATAAACTCAAGAGGTTCGAATATGTTGAGAAATAACAAATTATATTTATCCGTCTGTTATATACAGGAGTGTATTTCTCTCCCAGCCCATTTCTATGGATTTGTGACACTTTTGCGTTTCTTAAGCAAATTTTGGTATCTTAGGTCGTTCGTCAATATAACTTGCTTTTGGTAGGAAGTCGATGTCGAAAAGGACGTAGAAATCTCTCGGTCAGCTTCTGCGAGGCAACGGTCTGGCTGCAACTGCGAATCAACTGCTGGAACTACTCATACTAACTAACTGAGAAACTGCCCGGGGATGTTCGTTTATATGGGTACCGACCGAAACCCGGTGTGGGTCCTGACGTGGCTTGGGTTCCCGATAATTCTCGATTCCCAGCAAGAATTCTCTTTGTACCTAGGCCAGGAAAATTAATTACTTCCCATTTTTGGAAGATTAATCACTTTCCATTTTGGGGGTTTCTCCCTTGTCCGCGAGGGAAGGTCGGAGGAGAGTTATCCTCCTAGACTCTTCTTCTCTCACATTGGTATCTCATACCAAACCCCTCAGTGGATGTTAACAACTTCTCCGTCTTTCTCATACATTCACCTCTGCCTATCATCCATGCTACCAATGATCTCTCGCCAGTGTGGGTGTGGCTAGATTGGCCCTCTTAAAATTATTATCCAGAATTTTATTTACAAAACCCTTTTTTTCTTTTTTTTTCTTCAGCCAAAACATATTTTTTTACAAACCCCAGATTGTCAAATATTTCTTATCACATCTTTCTTTTGGGGACACCCAAAATTCACTTAGTCGTGTCTCTCTACCGACTCATCAATCACTGTCAAAACCCCACACCTGGTCTTTCTGCTAAGTCAACTTTTAGCTGGGAGGTCCGTATTTTACCTGAGAATCAAATTCTTTATTTTTCTCAGCCTTAAAATCCTCTTATCACTAGATGCACATTTTCGATAACGCTGTTTCTGACGTCAACAGTTTGAATAAGCAATAATAATACGATTTTCTTCCTCATGCCAGAATTCTAACACACCAGATGGTTCCCATCGTTGGACCCAGGAATTAAAATTAAATATCTCTGAAAGATAACTAATATCGATTCTCTCTGCCTGTACCTCAGTGGTCTCAAACCGAAATTTTTTTATGGCCGCCATGTGTCGTTTGGCTTTGTTTTTCTTTGTGAATTCTGTTTCCCTTGGTGCGTCACTCTCTTATCATGACATTAATCAGTTTTGACAGAATCTCATATCTCACTTTTTCTTACGGATTTTCTGTCTTGTGCGAAAAGTATCTTTCTTCGTGAATAAAATAAAATATTTTTTTAATGTCGCTCAGTCTATCTTTTGATATAGCTCTTTCTCGCCTTAAGTCTTTCCTGTTTTTAATTCTATGGTTAATTAGTTAGCCAATTACCATAGCTAAATAGTGTCACAGATATACTTAACATCTCTTGGAGACAACATCTAATTAAATGTCAGCACTATGGACATACCAATCTAGACTGCTGAAAAAAATAAGGCCAAAATGCCGGATATGTCACTGAAGGACAAATAAGACTGGTGTTGCCTGCTCATCGAAAGAAACACTCTCCTGAAAAGTACCGAAAGGAAATCTTTCTAAATATACAAGTGGTGTATGGGGACCACAACAATATTGGTGGCAGCCCTCTCCGAGTCCTTGTGTGTGACGAAATTTTGTACGGCGAAAATTCCCGAAATGAGTGTTACTAAAGTTAAATTGTTTGTCTGAAAGAAGAGACTGTGCGAGCGGAGTTTATTAGCGCGTATAGTGCTTTGCCAAAGATTAGTTCTTAAAAGCAGGAACTACCAAAGGCATGCTGGTCAGAATAATAGGAATCGGTCAGAATATGGAAATCAACTATTTGAGCGGGAGATAGAGAAAAATTAGAATTTGAACACAGGTAATATCAGTTGTATTAGAATTATGAAACCACTTGACGGGATAAAAGAAAGACAAAAATATGTTGGCAGCTGAATGTAAAGAGAGCGAGAAAGAGAGAGGGAGATGGGGGAGAGATGGGAGAGAAAGAGAGGGAGATGGAAGAGGGAGAGGGAGATGGAAGAGGGAGAGGGAGATGGAAGAGAGAGGGGAGATGGGGAGAAAGAGGGAGATGGGAGAGAAAGAAGATGGGAGTGAGAGAGATGGGAGATGGATGAGAGGGAGATGGCAGAGGGAGATGGGAGAGAGTGAGGAGGAAATGGGAGAGAGATGGAAGAAAGAGATGGAAGAAAGAGATGGGAGAGCGAGGGAGAGAGAGAAGGAGGTGGGAGAGAGAGGGGAGATGGGAGAGAGATGGGAGAGAGAGAGGGGAAAGAGATGGGAGAGAGAGAGGTAGAGAGAAAGGGAGATGGGCGAGAGAGAGGAGAGATGGGCGAGAGATGGGAGAGAGATGAGAGAGAGAGGGAGATGCAAAAGAGAGAGGGAGATGGGGGAGAAAGAGGGAGGTGGGAAAGAAAGGAGAAGATGGGAGTGAGGAGATGAATGAGAGAGAGATGGCAGAGGGAGATGGGAGAGAGAGAGGAGGAAATGGAAGAGAGATGGGAGAAAGAGATGGGAGAGAGAGAGGGAGATGGGAGAGAGAGAGGGGAGATGGGAGAGAGATGGGGGAGAGAGAGGGAGATGGGAGAGAGAGGGGAGATGGGAAAGAGATGGGAGAGAGAGAGAGTGAGAGAGAGAGGGAGATGAGAGAGAGGGAGATGGGAGAGAGACAGAGGGAGATGGGAGAGATGCTGCTTGAAGAGTTGTTCATATACCGTGGATGAATCCACAGCAAGGCCTGTAACTAAGGCAAGCACCAAATTCAACTTAAAATTAATTTATCGAAATAGGTTGTGTTCATCTTGTCTGGTTTTTCGTACGTCCACACATCTTACGACTGCAGCTTACGACTGAGAAAAAATCTGTCTCCCCCAGACCCCCATGCTGACTATCGGCAAATACCTGACGAACATTAATATTGCCAAAACGCAAAGATGATCACAGCTGAATGGAGGGAGAGAGAGAGAGAGAGAGAGAGAGAGAAAGAGAGAGTGAGAGAGAGAGAGAGAGTGAGAGAGAGAGAGAGAAAGAGAGAGTGAGAGAGAGAGAGAGAGAAAAAGAGAGAGTGAGAGAGAGAGAGAGAGTGAGAGAGAGAGAGAGAGAGAAAGAGAGAGAGAGAGAGAGAGAGAGAGAGAGAAAGAGAGAGTGAGAGAGAGAGAGAGAGTGAGAGAGAGAGAGAGTAATAAGGAGTGTTAAAAACACATGAGAAAATCATCCGGGTCACGAATATAAACTTGGAGGCCATGCATGTATAGAAAGAAGAAGATATTCTTGAACAGAGAATACAGTGGTTTACATGGAATAGTTTCAGTTAGTTTCACAGAGAGCGCGCAGATATTTGGAGAATGTTTCATGAAAAAAAGATGGCTACGTTACAGAAATTGGCACAAATACCGTGAATGCTGGAGAAAGCAAGACGATTTTTTTCCAAAATGGCTTACTTCTATTATTTTTTAGTTGTTATTAAAGACAAGAAACAAAAAGTCAAAATGAAGGATGAAAGCATATTGGGGACTCGAGAGATGATAGGATCGACATTGGAAGATTTTGCCGAATTTAAATTCTAAAGCCATGCATAGGAAGTGTAGAAGTCCCCATCGACAAAAACGAGGATATCTTGGAACCAACAGTTCAGAAATAGTGATATCTGTTTATGAATTTGATTTTTTGTCATGAAAAGTATTCTGTGGCGACTAAAAGAAAATAATAATCACTTAATAGTAACATATTTATGTGAGTCGGCAATGTATCAGCAACGTGTTAAGGGGCACAGAGATGCAGTAAGGATATGTGTGCATCTTGCAGCGTCTGGCAGGTATCCCGACTTACGCCAGGATCTCGGTCAACAACGGCGTCTGGTTATCTCAAACGCATTAACATCGGAACGTAAAATAGGGTTGTTTATTCGAAATCCAGAGTTATCTCCCTTGTGAACATGATGCGACGGTCTGTTTCAAATAACGCTTCCCATTCATCATGCGGAAAGTTATGCACGCCTATCTCTGTGTGTGCGTGTGCGCATTGGGGTGTGCATACGAGCGCGTCTATGTATGTATGTGTGTGTGTGCGATTACACACGTACGTGCGTCCTTCATTTTGAAATATTTTAATTGCTGTTGGCAATTCTCCTGCTGTGTTAGGAAGTGACATTAGTTTCATTGAATCTGCGGTGGGTTACGGTATATATATATATATATATATATATATATATATGGGTGTGTGTTTGTGTGTCATCATGGAGAGAGAAAGAGTGAGACGGGAGAGTGAGAGCTTGTGCACAGACAGAGAGAGCACTTAAAGAGATAAGAAAACCAAACGACTTACATTGCACTTTTCAAGAGTTTCAACTTCTGTTTCTGATAAAAAAGACGCAAAAACGAAAACAAACCATAAACGCGATAACAATGGAAACAGACCAATCAGAATTCAAGATTTAATCGGTCTTGTCGCTCGCCATCTTCAGTCGCTTTTAAACTCGATTGTTTAGATTTACAATTAGTTCGCAGATGTAAAAAAACAAAATAACTTGACACCTTGTAAACAATTATATTATTTTCTTCCTTCTTTTATCCCATCTTTTTTATAGACATTTTCTTTCTTTCTTTCTTTCTTTCTTTCTTTCTTTCTTTTAGCGTTTCCCTAAATACAAACATTTATGTACGTACAAAGTCAAAGATAAATATATTCAAATGAAAACTAAGTAGGAAATCATGCAAACCACCCGATAGATGATATCGGGGCAAGTTGGGACCCTTTATCACTTTGATTCTTGTAACGTAATGAAAAAAGGACTTGTCACGTAAAAGAAGGAGAACGAACACATGACAATGCCTGTATGAGTAGCGTAAAGACTAGCGCTGCAGAAAGCGGAATTAATGAGCCGAGTTCAAATTTCGTCTAAGTTCGTTTTTTTTTCATTTTCGTTAGGGACCTCCACGAAATCGAAAAACAAAAAAAAACCCCAAAAAACCCCCAAAAATTCAGCATACCGTAATGAAAACATGCTTCAAACGTACTGAAAACTGTTTTATTGTCAAAATCTTTGTTATTATTAAGAGGAAAAAATCAAAAAATTTTTAGAATATTTAATGTAATTTTTTACTTCTTTTTTTTTTTTTTGAAGATTCGAAATTTTTTTTATTAAAAACCTTTTTTAACTTGCGTCATTGGTTATACTAACTTTTATCATAGCACATTTTAGCCACTATTTTGCGGTGAGACATTAATTTGGAATTTTTTTGCAAAAATCAAATAATTGTCAGATTTTAATTGAAATTTTTAGAACTTATTCACAAATTAATGAAATCATTTTTGAAATTTATTTTATTAGAAAATCTTGGTAAAAATATATTTTACCTGTGTTTCATCCCCTTAATTAATTTTATGAAAACAATAACAATTTAACTTGATCTTTTTTAGTGACTATATTAGTTAAAAGCAGATATTTTGAAGAATTTAAATAACGGAATATTTTTGCAAAATCGGACCAGGTCTTACCGAAAATCTGTTCTGAATCGAAAAATAATAATAAAAAAAACGTAATAAAACTAAGACATTATTTGAATATAGAAGCTTTTAGTTGCTTTTATCAATAATATATATTGAAGACAATATTGTCTGAAGAAAAAAAATGATCAAAAATGAACTTGTACAAGATTTGTTTTCAATTTTTACAATCTTAAATTGAATAATTTATAAAGTTTTAAATCTTTTAAAATTCAGTTTCAATGTGATAACTCTTAAGAAATATTGTTATTAAGTAAAAGTATATTTAGTCATCATATATTGTAAAGCTTATAACAATTCCACGACCCCGAATATTTTAAAAAGTATTTAGATTTGTTTTTGTATGTATGATATATGGCTCAAAGTTCCAAGTATAGATGTTCAAACCTATAACATTACCATTAAAAGGTCACGTGTTTAAGGGTTGTACCCACTTACGGAGAAAAAACCCTCATATAAACTTTGTTGTCTGCTCCCCCATACTATGAACACGTTCGGCGGTCATTTGGCTGTTAATAAATTGATGAACACGTCAGAAAAACAAGACCCCGTGGTTAAGAAATGCTTGTATACCACATTTTATGCTATAAGTAATATTTGTTTCCAATCAGATTAACTTTAAATTTTCTAATTTTCCTCAAATAACGTTTTAGGAATATATATTTTATTTTTGCAATTCTTTTAAACCGAGAATTAACTTTTGTTTACAAATGTACCAAAACTCGATTCCGAGCAATATAATTTCTGTTTGAAATACACCACAGAGTATTTTGCTTAATAATAAATTTTAAATCCTTCAGCCTTCAATTAAAGCTAAAATGAAAGCTTCAAGAAAGCTATTTCATTTTAAAAAGTCATTTTAAATCTTACGTATAATGAATTAGTGGAGGTACGTAATTTTCGTTCTTGAAAAATACAAGAATACATTTCTCTCCTCCTCCATCTATGGTTTAAATATCTGTGGACACTTTAGCCTTGGATCGTAGAGAATCGTGGAAGAACAACCCTGCATTCAACAACATGCAGGAAGTAACGGGAAATCCACGCTATAACTATCCCCACCAAAAGGCATGGCAATTTAAAAGAAAACTGTGGAGAGCCATGACCGCTACATGCTGAAGAGACGTGATATTTAAAAAAGTTGATAATATCTGAAAAGTGAAAAGGCTTTTTTTTATTCGGTCGAGCTAGCGCAGACATTTATGAGTCTATCAGACCAACCGTCAAAGTTCTGCAGTAGGAAGGTCATTAGGTTGATATTCTGCGTTATATCCTAGCTGATCAATGTAGGTGGTCGCTGGGTGACCAATCCGTCTTGTTCCATGGGAAAAGGAATAAATAGGCGATGTCAGGGCAAAACGGGAGATTTTATCCATTTCATACCCTCGACTCACCTCTGACGATGTCGGAACAGACCTTGCACTCAGTGTTGCATCAAAGGGTGCGTAAAAGGGTTGACATAGAAGATATCTCCTAGCTGCCAGGTTCAGATTCCGACATCATTGGATATCAGTGGCTGCACACCAGCGCCCTCATATGTAAACAGGTGGCTGCACTTGCGATGTGCACACGTATTACAGCCGATGAGACCATGTGAGTGAGATGAAGAAGAGAATAACGTATCTCTAACGAATTCAGGTTAAAAGGCACACACTCACTCGCTGATATTTATTAACGTATGTCCGAAGTTTAATAAACAATAATTTTACGAATGAAAGATTTTTTTTAATCATTTCAACCCAGGCAAGGCAATAAAGCCACTAAGCATGTTTGAGAATATGAGAACAATTACTATTAAGAAGAGAGGACAATAAAAGAACAAAAATTAAGAAGGTAACGATTGACATGGCATCTAAAATTTAGTGTCGTGTTTTTATTAACGTTACACCTGTAAGTTTTCTTGAAAATCCAAAAGTTACGATACCTAAAGTGATTCACTTTGGTTTGGTTTAATTTGTTTTACGGCATATCAACCTCAATGGGTTATTTAATGCCGGCTAGATTTTTATTGCTGGTAATATTTTTGGTTTGTTTTATTTTACGGCATATCAACCTCAATGGGTTATTTAATGCCGGCTAGATTTTTATTGCTGGTAATATTTTTGGTTTGTTTTATTTTACGGCATATCAACCTCAATGGGTTATTTAATGCCGGCTAGATTTTTATTGCTGGTAATATTTTTGGTTTGTTTTATTTTACGGCATATCAACCTCAATGGGTTATTTAATGCCGGCTAGATTTTTATTGCTGGTAATATTTTTGGTTTGTTTTATTTTACGGCATATCAACCTCAATGGGTTATTTAATGCCGGCTAGATTTTTATTGCTGGTAATATTTTTGGTTTGTTTTATTTTACGGCATATCAACCTCAATGGGTTATTTAATGCCGGCTAGATTTTTATTGCTGGTAATATTTTTGGTTTGTTTTATTTTACGGCATATCAACCTCAATGGGTTATTTAATGCCGGCTAGATTTTTATTGCTGGTAATATTTTTGGTTTGTTTTATTTTACGGCATATCAACCTCAATGGGTTATTTAATGCCGGCTAGATTTTTATTGCTGGTAATATATTTGGTTTGTTTTATTTTACGGCATATCAACCTCAATGGGTTATTTAATGCCGGCTAGATTTTTATTGCTGGTAATATTTTTGGTTTGTTTTATTTTACGGCATATCAACCTCAATGGGTTATTTAATGCCGGCTAGATTTTTATTGCTGGTAATATTTTTGGTTTGTTTTATTTTACGGCATATCAACCTCAATGGGTTATTTAATGCCGGCTAGATTTTTATTGCTGGTAATATTTTTGGTTTGTTTTATTTTACGGCATATCAACCTCAATGGGTTATTTAATGCCGGCTAGATTTTTATTGCTGGTAATATTTTTGGTTTGTTTTATTTTACGGCATATCAACCTCAATGGGTTATTTAATGCCGGCTAGATTTTTATTGCTGGTAATATTTTTGGTTTGTTTTATTTTACGGCATATCAACCTCAATGGGTTATTTAATGCCGGCTAGATTTTTATTGCTGGTAATATTTTTGGTTTGTTTTATTTTACGGCATATCAACCTCAATGGGTTATTTAATGCCGGCTAGATTTTTATTGCTGGTAATATTTTTGGTTTGTTTTATTTTACGGCATATCAACCTCAATGGGTTATTTAATGCCGGCTAGATTTTTATTGCTGGTAATATTTTTGGTTTGTTTTATTTTACGGCATATCAACCTCAATGGGTTATTTAATGCCGGCTAGATTTTTATTGCTGGTAATATTTTTGGTTTGTTTTATTTTACGGCATATCAACCTCAATGGGTTATTTAATGCCGGCTAGATTTTTATTGCTGGTAATATTTTTGGTTTGTTTTATTTTACGGCATATCAACCTCAATGGGTTATTTAATGCCGGCTAGATTTTTATTGCTGGTAATATTTTTGGTTTGTTTTATTTTACGGCATATCAACCTCAATGGGTTATTTAATGCCGGCTAGATTTTTATTGCTGGTAATATTTTTGGTTTGTTTTATTTTACGGCATATCAACCTCAATGGGTTATTTAATGCCGGCTAGATTTTTATTGCTGGTAATATTTTTGGTTTGTTTTATTTTACGGCATATCAACCTCAATGGGTTATTTAATGCCGGCTAGATTTTTATTGCTGGTAATATTTTTGGTTTGTTTTATTTTACGGCATATCAACCTCAATGGGTTATTTAATGCCGGCTAGATTTTTATTGCTGGTAATATTTTTGGTTTGTTTTATTTTACGGCATATCAACCTCAATGGGTTATTTAATGCCGGCTAGATTTTTATTGCTGGTAATATTTTTGGTTTGTTTTATTTTACGGCATATCAACCTCAATGGGTTATTTAATGCCGGCTAGATTTTTATTGCTGGTAATATTTTTGGTTTGTTTTATTTTACGGCATATCAACCTCAATGGGTTATTTAATGCCGGCTAGATTTTTATTGCTGGTAATATTTTTGGTTTGTTTTATTTTACGGCATATCAACCTCAATGGGTTATTTAATGCCGGCTAGATTTTTATTGCTGGTAATATTTTTGGTTTGTTTTATTTTACGGCATATCAACCTCAATGGGTTATTTAATGCCGGCTAGATTTTTATTGCAGGTAATATTTTTGGTTTGTTTTATTTTACGGCATATCAACCTCAATGGGTTATTTAATGCCGGCTAGATTTTTATTGCTGGTAATATTTTTGGTTTGTCTTATTTTTCGGCATATCAACCTCAATGGGTTATTTAATGCCGGCTAGATTTTTATTGCTGGTAATATTTTTGGTTTGTTTTATTTTACGGCATATCAACCTCAATGGGTTATTTAATGCCGGCTAGATTTTTATTGCTGGTAATATTTTTGGTTTGTTTTATTTTACGGCATATCAACCTAAATGGGTTATTTAATGCCGGCTAGATTTTTATTGCTGGTAATATTTTTGGTTTGTTTTATTTTACGGCATATCAACCTCAATGGGTTATTTAATGCCGTCAAGATTTTTATTGCTGGTAATATTTTTGGTTTGTTTTATTTTACGGCATATCAACCTCAATGGGTTATTTAATGCCGTCAAGATTTTTATTGCTGGGAATATTTGTTTTATTTTACGGCATATCAACCTCAATGGGTTATTTAATGCCGGCTAGATTTTTATTGCTGGTAATATTTTTGGTTTGTTTTATTTTACGACATATCAACCTCAATGGGTTATTTAATGCCGTCAAGATTTTTATTGCTGGTAATATTTGTTTTATTTTACGGCATATCAACCTCAATGGGTTATTTAATGCCGGCTAGATTTTTATTGCTGGCAATATTTTTGGTTTGTTTTATTTTACGGCATATCAACCTCAATGGGTTATTTAATGCCGTCAAGATTTTTATTGCTGGTAATATTTGTTTTATTTTACGGCATATCAACCTCAATGGGTTATTTATCCGGCTAGATTTTTATTGCTGGTAATATTTTTGGTTTGTTTTATTTTACGACATATCAACCTCAGTGGGTTATTTAATGCCGTCAAGATTTTTATTGCTGGTAATATTTGTTTTATTTTACGGCATATCAACCTCAATGGGTTATTTAATGCCGGCTAGATTTTTATTGCTGGTAATATTTTTGGTTTGTTTTATTTTACGGCATATCAACCTCAATGGGTTATTTAATGCCGGCTAGATTTTTATTGCTGCTAATATTTTTGGTTTGTTTTATTTTACGGCATATCAACCTCAATGAGTTATTTAATGCCGGCTAGATTTTTATTGCTGGTAATATTTTTGGTTTGTTTTATTTTACGGCATATCAACCTCAATGGGTTATTTAATGCCGGCTAGATTTTTATTGCTGGTAATATTTGTTTTATTTTACGGCATATCAATCTCAATGGGTTATTTAATGCCGGCTAGATTTTTATTGCTGGTAATATTTTTGGTTTGTTTTATTTTACGGCATATCAACCTCAATGGGTTATTTAATGCCGGCTAGATTTTTATTGCTGGTAATATTTTTGGTTTGTTTTATTTTACAGCATATCAACCTCAATGGGTTATTTAATGCCGTCAAGATTTTTATTGCTGGTAATATTTTTGGTTTGTTTTATTTTACGGCATATCAACCTTAATGGGTTATTTAATGCCGGCTAGATTTTTATTGCTGGTAATATTTTTGGTTTGTTTTATTTTACGACATATCAACCTCAATGGGTTATTTAATGCCGTCAAGATTTTTATTGCTGGTAATATTTGTTTTATTTTACGGCATATCAACCTTAATGGGTTATTTAATGCCGGCTAGATTTTTATTGCTGGTAATATTTTTGGTTTGTTTTATTTTACGACATATCAACCTCAATGGGTTATTTAATGCCGTCAAGATTTTTATTGCTGGTAATATTTGTTTTATTTTACGGCATATCAACCTCAATGGGTTATTTAATGCCGGCTAGATTTTTATTGCTGGTAATATTTTTGGTTTGTTTTATTTTACGGCATATCAACCTCAATGGGTTATTAAATGCCGGCTAGATTTTTATTGCTGGTAATATTTTTGGTTTGTTTTATTTTACGGCATATCAACCTCAATGGGTTATTTAATGCCGGCTAGATTTTTATTGCTGGTAATATTTTTGGTTTGTTTTATTTTACGGCATATCAACCTCAATGGGTTATTTAATGCCGTCAAGATTTTTATTGCTGCTAATATTTTTGGTTTGTTTTATTTTACAGCATATCAACCTCAATGGGTTATTTAATGCCGGCTAGATTTTTATTGCTGGTAATATTTTTGGTTTGTTTTATTTTACGGCATATCAACCTCAATGGGTTATTTAATGCCGGCTAGATTTTTATTGCTGCTAATATTTTTGGTTTGTTTTATTTTACGACATATCAACCTCAATGGGTTATTTAATGCCGTCAAGATTTTTATTGCTGGTAATATTTGTTTTATTTTACGGCATATCAACATCAATGGGTTATGTAATGCCGGCTAGATTTTTATTGCTGGTAATATTTTTGGTTTGTTTTATTTTACGACATATCAACCTCAATGGGTTATTTAATGCCGTCAAGATTTTTATTGCTGGTAATATTTGTTTTATTTTACGGCATATCAACCTCAATGGGTTATTTAATGCCGGCTAGATTTTTATTGCTGGTAATATTTTTGGTTTGTTTTATTTTACGACATATCAACCTCAATGGGTTATTTAATGCCGTCAAGATTTTTATTGCTGGTAATATTTGTTTTATTTTACGGCATATCAACTTCAATGGGTTATTTAATGCCGGCTAGATTTTTATTGCTGGTAATATTTTTGGTTTGTTTTATTTTACGACATATCAACCTCAATGGGTTATTTAATGCCGTCAAGATTTTTATTGCTGGTAATATTTGTTTTATTTTACGGCATATCAACCTCAATGGGTTATTTAATGCCGGCTAGATTTTTATTGCTGGTAATATTTTTGGTTTGTTTTATTTTACGACATATCAACCTCAATGGGTTATTTAATGCCGTCAAGATTTTCATTGCTGGTAATATTTGTTTTATTTTACGGCATATCAACCTCAATGGGTTATTTAATGCCGTCAAGATTTTTATTGCTTGTAATATTTTTGGTTTGTTTTATTTTACGGCATATCAACCTCAATGGGTTATTTAATGCCGGCTAGATTTTTATTGCAGGTAATATTTTTGGTTTGTTTTATTTTACGGCATATCAACCTCAATGGGTTATTTAATGCCGGCTAGATTTTTATTGCTGGTAATATTTTTTGTTTGTTTTTTTTTACGATATATCAACCTCAATGGGTTATTTAATGCCGTCAAGATTTTTATTGCTGGTAATATTTGTTTTATTTTACGGCATATCAACCTCAATGGGTTATTTAATGCCGGCTAGATTTTTATTGCTGGTAATATTTTTGGTTTGTTTTATTTTACGGCATATCAACCTCAATGGGTTATTTAATGCCGGCTAGATTTTTATTGCTGGTAATATTTTCGGTTTGTCTTATTTTACGGCATATCAACCTCAATGGGTTATTTAATGCCAGCTAGATTTTTATTGCTGGTAATATTTTTGGTTTGTTTTATTTTACGGCATATCAACCTCAATGGGTTATTTAATGCCGTCAAGATTTTTATTGCTGGTAATATTTTTGGTTTGTTTTAATTTACGGCATATCAACCTCAATGGGTTATTTAATGCCGGCTAGATTTTTATTGGTGGTAATATTTTTGGTTTGTTTTATTTTACGGCATATCAACCTCAATGGGTTATTTAATGCCGGCTAGATTTTTATTGGTGGTAATATTTTTGGTTTGTTTTATTTTACGGCATATCAACCTCAATGGGTTATTTAATGCCGGCTAGATTTTTATTGGTGGTAATATTTTTGGTTTGTTTTATTTTACGGCATATCAACCTCAATGGGTTATTTAATGCCGGCTAGATTTTTATTGCTGCTAATATTTTTGGTTTGTTTTATTTTACGGCATATCAACCTCAATGGGTTATTTAATGCCGGCTAGATTTTTATTGCTGCTAATATTTTTGGTTTGTTTTATTTTACGGCATATCAACCTCAATGGGTTATTTAATGCCGGCTAGATTTTTATTGCTTGTAATATTTTTGGTTTGTTTTATTTTACGGCATATCAACCTCAATGGGTTATTTAATGCCGGCTAGATTTTTATTGCTGGTAATATTTTTGGTTTGTTTTATTTTACGGCATATCAACCTCAATGGGTTATTTAATGCCGTCAAGATTTTTATTGCTGGTAATATTTTTGGTTTGTTTTATTTTACGGCATATCAACCTCAATGGGTTATTTAATGCCGGCTAGATTTTTATTGCTGGTAATATTTTTGGTTTGTTTTATTTTACGGCATATCAACCTCAATGGGTTATTTAATGCCGTCAAGATTTTTATTGCTGCTAATATTTTTGGTTTGTTTTATTTTACGGCATATCAACCTCAATGGGTTATTTAATGCCGGCTAGATTTTTATTGCTGGTAATATTTTTGGTTTGTTTTATTTTACGGCATATCAACCTCAATGGGTTATTTAATGCCGTCAAGATTTTTATTGCTGCTAATATTTTTGGTTTGTTTTATTTTACGGCATATCAACCTCAATGGGTTATTTAATGCCGGCTAGATTTTTATTGCTGGTAATATTTTTGGTTTGTTTTATTTTACGGCATATCAACCTCAATGGGTTATTTAATGCCGGCTAGATTTTTATTGCTGGTAATATTTTTGGTTTTTTTTTTTTTACGATATATCAACCTCAATGGGTTATTTAATGCCGTCAAGATTTTTATTGCTGGTAATATTTGTTTTATTTTACGGCATATCAACCTCAATGGGTTATTTAATGCCGGCTAGATTTTTATTGCTGGTAATATTTTTGGTTTGTTTTATTTTACGGCATATCAACCTCAATGGGTTATTTAATGCCGGCTAGATTTTTATTGCTGGTAATATTTTCGGTTTGTCTTATTTTACGGCATATCAACCTCAATGGGTTATTTAATGCCAGCTAGATTTTTATTGCTGGTAATATTTTTGGTTTGTTTTATTTTACGGCATATCAACCTCAATGGGTTATTTAATGCCGTCAAGATTTTTATTGCTGGTAATATTTTTGGTTTGTTTTATTTTACGGCATATCAACCTCAATGGGTTATTTAATGCCGGCTAGATTTTTATTGGTGGTAATATTTTTGGTTTGTTTTATTTTACGGCATATCAACCTCAATGGGTTATTTAATGCCGGCTAGATTTTTATTGGTGGTAATATTTTTGGTTTGTTTTATTTTACGGCATATCAACCTCAATGGGTTATTTAATGCCGGCTAGATTTTTATTGGTGGTAATATTTTTGGTTTGTTTTATTTTACGGCATATCAACCTCAATGGGTTATTTAATGCCGGCTAGATTTTTATTGCTGCTAATATTTTTGGTTTGTTTTATTTTACGGCATATCAACCTCAATGGGTTATTTAATGCCGGCTAGATTTTTATTGCTGCTAATATTTTTGGTTTGTTTTATTTTACGGCATATCAACCTCAATGGGTTATTTAATGCCGGCTAGATTTTTATTGCTTGTAATATTTTTGGTTTGTTTTATTTTACGGCATATCAACCTCAATGGGTTATTTAATGCCGGCTAGATTTTTATTGCTGGTAATATTTTTGGTTTGTTTTATTTTACGGCATATCAACCTCAATGGGTTATTTAATGCCGTCAAGATTTTTATTGCTGGTAATATTTTTGGTTTGTTTTATTTTACGGCATATCAACCTCAATGGGTTATTTAATGCCGGCTAGATTTTTATTGCTGGTAATATTTTTGGTTTGTTTTATTTTACGGCATATCAACCTCAATGGGTTATTTAATGCCGTCAAGATTTTTATTGCTGCTAATATTTTTGGTTTGTTTTATTTTACGGCATATCAACCTCAATGGGTTATTTAATGCCGGCTAGATTTTTATTGCTGGTAATATTTTTGGTTTGTTTTATTTTACGGCATATCAACCTCAATGGGTTATTTAATGCCGTCAAGATTTTTATTGCTGCTAATATTTTTGGTTTGTTTTATTTTACGGCATATCAACCTCAATGGGTTATTTAATGCCGGCTAGATTTTTATTGCTGGTAATATTTTTGGTTTGTTTTATTTTACGGCATATCAACCTCAATGGGTTATTTAATGCCGGCTAGATTTTTATTGGTGGTAATATTTTTGGTTTGTTTTATTTTACGGCATATCAACCTCAATGGGTTATTTAATGCCGGCTAGATTTTTATTGCTGCTAATATTTTTGGTTTGTTTTATTTTACGGCATATCAACCTCAATGGGTTATTTAATGCCGGCTAGATTTTTATTGCTTGTAATATTTTTGGTTTGTTTTATTTTACGGCATATCAACCTCAATGGGTTATTTAATGCCGGCTAGATTTTTATTGCTGGTAATATTTTTGGTTTGTTTTATTTTACGGCATATCAACCTCAATGGGTTATTTAATGCCGTCAAGATTTTTATTGCTTGTAATATTTTTGGTTTGTTTTATTTTACGGCATATCAACCTCAATGGGTTATTTAATGCCGGCTAGATTTTTATTGCTGGTAATATTTTTGGTTTGTTTTATTTTACGGCATATCAACCTCAATGGGTTATTTAATGCCGTCAAGATTTTTATTGCTGGTAATATTTTTGGTTTGTTTTATTTTACGGCATATCAACCTCAATGGGTTATTTAATGCCGTCAAGATTTTTATTGCTGGTAATATTTTTGGTTTGTTTTATTTTACGGCATATCAACCTCAATGGGTTATTTAATGCCGGCTAGATTTTTATTGCTGGTAATATTTTTGGTTTGTTTTATTTTACGGCATATCAACCTCAATGGGTTATTTAATGCCGTCAAGATTTTTATTGCTGCTAATATTTTTGGTTTGTTTTATTTTACGGCATATCAACCTCAATGGGTTATTTAATGCCGGCTAGATTTTTATTGCTGGTAATATTTTTGGTTTGTTTTATTTTACGGCATATCAACCTCAATGGGTTATTTAATGCCGTCAAGATTTTTATTGCTGCTAATATTTTTGGTTTGTTTTATTTTACGGCATATCAACCTCAATGGGTTATTTAATGCCGGCTAGATTTTTATTGCTGGTAATATTTTTGGTTTGTTTTATTTTACGGCATATCAACCTCAATGGGTTATTTAATGCCGGCTAGATTTTTATTGGTGGTAATATTTTTGGTTTGTTTTATTTTACGGCATATCAACCTCAATGGGTTATTTAATGCCGGCTAGATTTTTATTGCTGCTAATATTTTTGGTTTGTTTTATTTTACGGCATATCAACCTCAATGGGTTATTTAATGCCGGCTAGATTTTTATTGCTTGTAATATTTTTGGTTTGTTTTATTTTACGGCATATCAACCTCAATGGGTTATTTAATGCCGGCTAGATTTTTATTGCTGGTAATATTTTTGGTTTGTTTTATTTTACGGCATATCAACCTCAATGGGTTATTTAATGCCGTCAAGATTTTTATTGCTTGTAATATTTTTGGTTTGTTTTATTTTACGGCATATCAACCTCAATGGGTTATTTAATGCCGGCTAGATTTTTATTGCTGGTAATATTTTTGGTTTGTTTTATTTTACGGCATATCAACCTCAATGGGTTATTTAATGCCGTCAAGATTTTTATTGCTGCTAATATTTTTGGTTTGTTTTATTTTACGGCATATCAACCTCAATGGGTTATTTAATGCCGGCTAGATTTTTATTGGTGGTAATATTTTTGGTTTGTTTTATTTTACGGCATATCAACCTCAATGGGTTATTTAATGCCGTCAAGATTTTTATTGCTGCTAATATTTTTGGTTTGTTTTATTTTACGGCATATCAACCTCAATGGGTTATTTAATGCCGGCTAGATTTTTATTGCTGGTAATATTTTTGGTTTGTTTTATTTTACGGCATATCAACCTCAATGGGTTATTTAATGCCGTCAAGATTTTATTGCTGCTAATATTTTTGGTTTGTTTTATTTTACGGCATATCAACCTCAATGGGTTATTTAATGCCGGCTAGATTTTTATTGCTGGTAATATTTTTGGTTTGTTTTATTTTACGGCATATCAACCTCAATGGGTTATTTAATGCCGGCTAGATTTTTATTGCTTGTAATATTTTTGGTTTGTTTTATTTTACGGCATATCAACCTCAATGGGTTATTTAATGCCGGCTAGATTTTTATTGCTTGTAATATTTTTGGTTTGTTTTATTTTACGGCATATCAACCTCAATGGGTTATTTAATGCCGGCTAGATTTTTATTGCTTGTAATATTTTTGGTTTGTTTTATTTTACGGCATATCAACCTCAATGGGTTATTTAATGCCGGCTAGATTTTTATTGCTGGTAATATTTTTGGTTTGTTTTATTTTACGGCATATCAACCTCAATGGGTTATTTAATGCCGGCTAGATTTTTATTGCTTGTAATATTTTTGGTTTGTTTTATTTTACGGCATATCAACCTCAATGGGTTATTTAATGCCGGCTAGATTTTTATTGCTGGTAATATTTTTGGTTTGTTTTATTTTACGGCATATCAACCTCAATGGGTTATTTAATGCCGACTAGATTTTTATTGCTGGTAATATTTTTGGTTTGTTTTATTTTACGGCATATCAACCTCAATGGGTTATTTAATGCCGGCTAGATTTTTATTGCTGGTAATATTTTTGGTTTGTTTTATTTTACGGCATATCAACCTCAATGGGTTATTTAATGCCGGCTAGATTTTTATTGCTTGTAATATTTTTGGTTTGTTTTATTTTACGGCATATCAACCTCAATGGGTTATTTAATGCCGGCTAGATTTTTATTGCTTGTAATATTTTTGGTTTGTTTTATTTTACGGCATATCAACCTCAATGGGTTATTTAATGCCGTCAAGATTTTTATTGCTGGTAATATTTTTGGTTTGTTTTATTTTACGGCATATCAACCTCAATGGGTTATTTAATGCCGTCAAGATTTTTATTGCTGCTAATATTTTTGGTTTGTTTTATTTTACGGCATATCAACCTCAATGGGTTATTTAATGCCGGCTAGATTTTTATTGCTGGTAATATTTTTGGTTTGTTTTATTTTACGGCATATCAACCTCAATGGGTTATTTAATGCCGGCTAGATTTTTATTGCTGGTAATATTTTTGGTTTGTTTTATTTTACGGCATATCAACCTCAATGGGTTATTTAATGCCGGCTAGATTTTTATTGCTTGTAATATTTTTGGTTTGTTTTATTTTACGGCATATCAACCTCAATGGGTTATTTAATGCCGGCTAGATTTTTATTGCTGGTAATATTTTTGGTTTGTTTTATTTTACGGCATATCAACCTCAATGGGTTATTTAATGCCGTCAAGATTTTTATTGCTGCTAATATTTTTGGTTTGTTTTATTTTACGGCATATCAACCTCAATGGGTTATTTAATTTCGACTAGATTTTTATTGCTTGTAATATTTTTGGTTTGTTTTATTTTACGGCATATCAACCTCAATGGGTTATTTAATGCCGGCTAGATTTTTATTGCTGGTAATATTTTTGGTTTGTTTTATTGTACGGCATATCAACCTCAATGGGTTATTTAATGCCGGCTAGATTTTTATTGCTGGTAATATTTTTGGTTTGTTTTATTTTACGGCATATCAACCTCAATGGGTTATTTAATGCCGGCTAGATTTTTATTGCTGGTAATATTTTTGGTTTGTTTTATTTTACGGCATATCAACCTCAATGGGTTATTTAATGCCGGCTAGATTTTTATTGCTGGTAATATTTTTTTCAAAAAGTATTTCTGATAATATTTTTTCTAAAATAGTATTGCTGGCAATAATGTATTGCTGGTAATAATTTTTTCTTCGAAAATTTATTGCTGTTAATAATTTTTTACAAAAATGTATTGCTGGCATTAAAACCTATTTTTGACCCCCAGGATTAACTATTTGCCCATATCTGGGACCCTAACAGGTGCTATTACCCCGGGTCAGGGTGGACCTGGGAACACCAGCAATTACGAGGTGGTTCCACGCTCCTTAAAACCTTCTGATCAGAAGCCTTGCTGTTGGACGTCGTTTATCGTCTTACTCAGGATGCGGATGTAGTTTATCGTCATACCCTGGACACGATTCAATTTGGAAGGTTTGTTTAAATTGGAAACGTTATTTATGTATTTTTATTATCATTGAAACAACAACAACAACAACAAAACAAACTATCATCCTATCCTCTGATAGACTATATTTGTTAATGTGATGGATGTCATTTATTTCTATTACTGGTAGATAGGGGATGAATATATTGTTATAATTGAGTAATAGAATAATTTTAAACCAGACAGAAGTCTTCCCAATAACAGAAACACTTTTAGAATAAAAAAAATTTTTTAGAATATAATGATCATTTTGATTTGGGATGCGACCTGTGCGGATACATTTTCGGCCGGTAATTTGATCAGGCCCGCGGTTGAACCCGGGTCCGCCGCCCGGGAATTAGAGATAAAAAAAATAGTTAAATATTCTTCTCTTGCTGATAGATTTTTTTTTACTCCTGTGGCAGTGGAGACTTCTGAATTTATTGGCTCTCATTCGATGGCGTTCTTTCGGAGGATTGGCGCGATGGTGCCTCGATTAAGGGATGAGCCTCGCAAAACGGAGTCGCTCTTGCAGCGTGTCTCACTGGCGATGGTTCGAGGTAATGCTTTCTCCATCATTGCGGCTGGCAGAGTATAGGAAAAAAAATTGTTTATAGTTACTTTGTTCAAACTTTTTTTTCAATAAATAAATTTCTTATTGTTCAAATCTTGGTCGGATAAATGGAATCTTATGTGATTGATTCTCAAAGATGGGAAGAAAAGACTCCAAGAATGACGTCACCAAACAAAACATTATTGACATCCTCTTTTCAAAGTAGAAAAGAAAATACATGGTAAAACATTAGCAAGAAATTTTAGCCCCAAGGAGCAAATAATGAATACTACTTTTTGTGCTAGACCGGCGTTTCTCAACCTTTTTAAGTAATGGCACACCAAAGAGCAAATGAAAATATCATGGCACATTTAGCAAAATTTTTAATGGATATACATTTAAATGTGTTGAAATAAAACCATAGATTTTTAAAAAATACACACAAGTATGAACTTACTTTATTTCAATGTTTTTATTGAACTATTTGTGTAGCTTATTTAGTGAGAAACCTGTGCCTAGTGTTTTTTAAGCAATTTCTTCAATGCTTGGTCGAATGTGCGATAAGAAGATCCTCATTTCTTCTTAATGAATATTAAAAACAACGTATTTAAAATAACATAATGGACATAATCATGAAAAGAAATATTTAAAAAAAAGGCTTAATAGGTTTTCATTTGTTCAGATATTAACACTGTATCATTACCACATCTACATGCATATATATATATATATATATATATATATGTGTGTGTGTGTGTGTGTGTGTGTGTGTGTGTGTTATTTTAATTTACAGAATAACAGAGCACTTTAAAGTTCCATTTGTAATAATTTATTTCACCAGAGAATTTTATTTTTCTCTGGGTCTTCAGACTTCACTTTCAAAAGGTGAAACGAAAGTGAAGTCTGAAGATCCAGAGAAAAATAAAATTCTCTGGTGAAATAAATTATTACAAATGGAACTTTAAAGTGCTCTGTTATTCTGTAAATTAAATTATTCGCCTTGAATTAACATTGAGCCCTCAGGATTTCATCCTCCTTAGAATTATCCATACGGATTACCAAGATTTTCGTCACATATATATATATATATATATATATATATATATATATATATATATATATATATATATGAATGTCATGATATATATATATATATATATATATATATGAATGCCATGATAATATATATATATATATAGTGTAACCCGGATATAAGAGACCCGGATATAAGAGACTTCTTCTCCGGTCCTGACAACTCTCTTATATCCGGGTTAAACTGTATATATATTAATAGAAATCTTATAAATATAAGAAACTATACTCGCTCGGAAAACCTTATTTGCAAATAAACAAGCCAATACCAAAGGGAAAAAAATGTATAAAAAAAAGAAAGAACCAAGAATATGTAGGTTAAACGAAAATAATCGTCCAGCATATGAGTTCAAGGCTCAAAGAAAAAAATAACTAAATAAAGTGTTCAATACAATGAGTAGACCTAGTTAAAACTAGAGAGCTAGACAAATCTACCAATGTTTCACCTAAGCGGATCGTCAGGGAAGGCCGGCTTCCCTGACGATCCGCCAGCCTTCCCTGACGATCCGCCAGCCTTCCCTGACGATCCGCTTGGGTAAAACCTTGGTAGGTTTGTCTGGATCTCTAGGTTTAACTATATATATATATATATATATGAATGCCATGATAATATATCGTGGCACACTTAAGAAGATTGTCCATCACACTAGTGTGCCGCGGCACGGCCATTGAGAATCACTGTGCTTGATGGTTAATAATCAAATTCAAAAATCATCAAATATACAGTTTTGACAAACAATGTTTCCCTTGTTGCTTTCTGAAAGGCATTTCAACTTATGCGTACATTTTGTATAATGTGTATTTCATTTAATTCTTACTGTGACTTAAATTAGCATAAACTTCAACACAAACCAAACCTGGTTTTAGAATCCATCGGTTGATTAATCAATGTTATTAACTTTTCTTTTTCTTTTGTTTATCGCCGCTTTCACAATTTTTCATTTTTCTCTGAACGCCTTTTTAACCGATTTAAAATTTATTTTGTTACCTTGCACACTTTTTGTTTTTTTAATTCTTTTCTTTTTAGGGATGAGAATGGCAACAGTTGATCTATTTGTCCTTAACTAGATGAACTCCATAAAATGTTTTGCGCCAATTGCAAACCTTTTCAGGCGAAAAACTCTTCAACTGATGACCACATCTTGGTCGGGTGGATAGAATGCTTTGGCCAAACTCTCTTTAGTCTTAATGACGGCACTGAAATGTTTATTTGACCCCAAAACTTGAAGTTCTTACGAAATATTTTCTGTAGAAGTAATTCCAGGTCGAACACGTCATACAGAATATAATTTGATGATTCCACTGTGAATCCGATAGAAAATTGCATTATATACCATAGCATTGCCTAAATCTTTTAAAATGATGTTTTCAGTATTTGTGTTGGAATTTTTGGTATTTACATTGACGGATAAATAAAATCTTACTTTCTTCCAAAGAAAAAATCTTTTTTAAGATTTCATTGCAGAGTATCGGGTGTTTATGAGAAAGGTTGATACCCTGTGACGCCATAACTACCTGCAGTGGAGAAATAGGCCATTTCAAGGAATATTCTAGAGCAATAATTTTTCCTTGTTCGGACCCCTTTCAAACCACCAACCGGTTCTCGCACCCCTTTAAAACCACCAACCGGTTCTCGCACCCCTTTCAAACCACCAACTGGTTCTCGAACCCCTTTCAAACCACCAACCGGTTCTCTCACCCCTTTCAAACCACTAACCAGTTCCCGCACCCCTTTCAAACCACCAACCGGTTCTCGCACGCCTTTCAAACCACCAACTGGTTCTCACACCCCTTTCAAACCACTAACCAGTTCCCGCACCCCTTTCAAACCACTAACCAGTTCCCGCACCCCTTTCAAACCACTAACCAGTTCCTGCACCTCTTTCAAACCACCAACCGGTTCTCGCACCCATTTTCAGAATTGATGAAAAACAATATTGATCTCATGAGTAAAAATCAAAACCATCATTTTTTTTAAAATCTTTATCCACCTAACTGACAACAAAATAATGCATTACAATAACCCAGATTACTTTCATATTAGCAAAAAAATAAAATTACGGTAACAGGTGCTTGCACTATGCATGGTGTGCTGTGAATGATTATTGGTTAAGCAACAAACTCAGTGACTTTGTTGCTGTTGTTTTCTGTTTATGATGACATCAAATCTTCATGTCTTGTTGCTGAGTGCTGCTTGCATGTCGTGTTGAGGATCCATTTGAGCTTTTCTCTTGATTTTGATATGAAGCAAACATGAATATTCACTTTCCGTCAAGTAGGTATTGGCGAAAGGCCCCAACACAACGAGGGCTTTTTTTGACAGTACGGGATCCTTTTCCAACTAATAAACCCAGAATTGCTCCAGGCAACCATCGGGGAAATCCGTTTGGGTTCCACGATTGTTTCAAAAATCGATGAAATCTTCTTTGATGTCACTGTCATCATCAACACTACACTAAAGTTTCCTTAATAAACAAACCTTAATGATTCTATATCCCCCTTAGCAACCGATAACGCACTTCTAGGGGTGGGTGCACCCCTGGTTAATAACCACAGTTGTAGAGTTTAGGACCTTGTGCTTTAAGTTATTCCTTCAAACTTTCAAAATATTGCTGTTGCATTTGAACAAAATGACATCTACCTTTTCTACTGTTTTGTGGCGGCAAAAATATCATTGGTCAATGTTCTCCAAAAAGGCATGTTAGATATGTGAGCATGCGCACTAAATGGATATATAGTTCCTTTCTGGGTGTCACTGGACTCAGGTAGGACCGTCTTGTAGACCTAGATTGAGGATGACCGAGTGAGGATTTGGGCTGTTTGTTATAATGGGGTGGGATAAAATCAGTGTCTGTGAAAATGTTAATGCTGGAAGGAAGAATTCCTGAGACTTTGTTATATTTGTAACAACAGCTGCTCGTGATCAGATTCACCGCTGAAGTGGGGTGGTCATAAGCTATCCTTCTAGATTTAACGAAATATTTTATTTTCTAATATTAGAAAATAAAACATTTTAAGTTCTTAAATTTAATATTCTCAAACACTTCTTAATTTCGTGAAGCATTCTCTGCCCTTTGAAGATGTGTATTCTTTGCACCAACTTGTTACCATTTTTGTCTATTTTCTCTTCGGGAACAATGGTTGCAGACAAATACTCCAGGAAATGGCAAATCTTCTTGAATCTTAGTAAATAGTAACCTAGTGAATTCTAGAAATGCCAATTAGTCATTTAAACTTGAATCATAAATGATGGACATCCGTATTATTGGGAAAATATTTCAATCATAAATGGATGATATCCGTTGATCATCAATGAAACGTCATTTGATGATGCCCGCCAGATGTTTAATGCTTAGAGAGCTTCATTTTATATTACCTCGCTATGAGTAACAGAAAACTATACTCCATATATGTGCAGCATTTGTATGGCTCTATACGTAAAATTGCTTCAAATTAAATGTTTAAATTTTCTGATGCTCCATTTTCAATGTACCAACAGTTTTGTTTACATTGTACACTAAGAAAGAGTTTTGACAGAAGCTGCTTGAAATGCAGCATATATAGTGTTTATTGCCAATTCCCATAAATATTGTACTATCACCAAAAGAACATTGCATCATAAACTGTGTACACGTTTGTCAGAGGGAAAAATTATTTACTAGTATGAAAAAAAATCGTTTTCTTTACAAAACGTTTCATGTTTATAGCACACGTGATTCTAACTAAAGTGAAAACTTCCGGAAACATTTCTGCTCAAAACGAGGCTAACACTGGCGCCATCAACAAAGATTTAAATAATTGATACCACCAAACCCATATGCCCACCATTCCCGGTCTGCCTTAAAATAATAACGCAGAATATTTGTTGCTGACAAAATCCAGATGCGCCTGACAAGTGCCTAAAATCATTTGACGTGATATGCAAAAATTGATTGTTAGCAAAAAGGGTTTTTCAGAGTAGATCATTGGCATTCGCTATTTTACGTTGCCTTAAAAGCTAGGAAAAGTGTAAAATATAATTCTAACTCTACAAAAATGGTAGTCGTAAAGATATAAATATTACATTTGTTTAAAGAATTTGAATTAGTTTGTAAAATCCTTTAGAAAATATGAATTACTATAAATAATTTAAAAAAACATTCTAAGCCAATTCTGCAGTTTTATTTCCTTGTTTTTCATCTTCTTCATTTTATGCGATATTAAAAGTTGGTCTAAAACATATCCATCAGACATACCGTTTACCGTGTCCGTCATTAAATAGATAACATTGATTTCAGTTAGATACAAATTCTGTTAATCTACGACGTTTGGATAAATATTAGCGCACCAGATTTTTTTTTTAACTCAGTTCACACCAAGTAAGGCAGTAATGCCACTAAGGCACAAGGAGTTACTGGGTGTGGAAGAATTAGAAAACGGGAACATTATTAGACAGCAAAAAACAAAAGAAGAGTAATCAGGACGACAGTAGATAGCGATTGACATTGTATTTAAATTTTTGAAGATTAAAATTAACTGGAAAGAATGGAACCGGAAGAGTGTTACACAAGAGAGAAAAGAAGCTGTTAGCATAGACTTTACGGTTACATCTAGTCAAATAAATTAGTAAATTAGTGAAGCCTTGTCGTTTGTCTAGTACAGCGCTTAAATTAATAAAGACCTCATCCGAATATTTAGCATGAAAGTACTTATAGAAAAGGCAAAGGGGAGTAACTTTACGGCAGTGGGAAAGTGACTGAAGCCGAGGTGCCAGATCAGGATCAATAATATTGCCGATTCTTGTAAACGTCTTAGTGGAATAATTAGGATATAAAAATTTTGATTGTATTTATACCAATGCAATCGGAAGTTATCGCAAGAAAAATATTAATGAAAGAAATATATTTTACAAATATATAATTTGAATTTATTGCATATAATTTTAGTGAAACAAATTACTAATATTAAACGTGATGAATGTGTGTGAAGACGCTCTCACCCGATATCACCATCTTTTTTTTTTTTTTGCACGTCGAGCACGTTTCTCCTCGGCGGCAAGCCTTCGTTTCTCTTCGCTCAAGTCAATTATGCAAACCGCGTCTCCAGTATGAGCGACCGTTAGCGACGTCTTCTCACCTCTCGATGTCCGTCGCCCTCATGACCGTTTTGCAGACGTCTTTGAAGCAAAGAATCTCTCGCTAGTGGCCATTTTCCGTATAGAAGGATCTTCGGAATCCTCCCATCTGGCATACGGTGTACATGTCTAAGCCAGCAGAGCCGTCGCTGTTGGAGAAGGGCATATAGGTTGGGTGACTGGGTATGGGTGAGAACTACGACATTTGGTGACACGGCCGGACCAATTGAATGACATATAATAAACTCATTTTTTATTCCAAAATATGTCTTTAAGATATTTCCAGGATTTTATATGCAAAGTTAAGCTATCTTATATGATCCGGTATCCCGGCTCTACATGCAGAGATCCTTGACTTAGAGTAACTTTTATATACCTATTGTCATTATTTAAAAGGCTATTATGCAGATTAAAAGTGTTATCATTGATAATATTCATTATATTAATTTCGTCACGTTTAATATTAGTAATTTGTTTCACTAAAATTTCGTTTTTATTTCTAACGATCTAAAAACATAAATTTAATTTTATAATCGATAGACTAAAGGTTTTATTTTTTTTCCTCGTCAATATGTTTTATTCGTTTTATTATGATGCTTATAAGCACTCTCGGTTTAATTCGCTGTAATTTATTTATTCATTTTAATCGTATAAACGAGTTTTTTAGGGTTTTTTTATGGCCGAATTTTTCTTATTTTCTCTGTAAATAGTAATTATTAAGTGGTGAAATGAAACTTGTTTGGAAGTGGGTAAAAACGGAAAACAAAATTACCTTCTAAGTATCCGATGAATGGGTGTCCACTCAAAAAAAGGAAAAAAAAAAAAAAAAAAAAGGAAAAATTTCCCGTATACTACTTAAATAGAGTTCACACCATTGTGATTGGCTATTGGTTAACCTCCAATCAAATGCGTGATAACGTGGTATATTTAATAGAAGTCAGTGTCTACAAGCATTTTTTAGAGGGCGTTTCAGAGTCTGATCAGCTCTGATGGGGTCGACTTGGTGAGGTCAGTATGATGTTTGAAAGACCCGAAACTGCCCAATGATCCAAATCAGAACATCACTGACGACGCCATCTAGCGCTAAAGAGCGTATATTCAAAGTAAAATATGCAATAAATTCAAATTATATATTTGTAAAATATATTTGTTTCATTAATATTTTTCTTGTGATAACTTCTGTTTGCATTAGTATAAATGCAATCAGAATTTTTATATACTAATTATTCCACTAAGACGTTTACAAGACGCAGGTTGTACAGATCACATAAGGAATATTATAAAGTTTTTATAGGCTCGTATTTTTTTCCTGTTATTTGTCGTTTAGTTGTAATCATGGCTTGTTTAACCAAAATAATACCTCATGAATATAACCTAGGCTGTACCATTTACTAATAATTTTACTAATTCTACTAATTACTAATTTTTTCTAGATTTGCCCTGCTGAAATTAAGGTGCGTTTTATACACCCATGCGTCTTATATGCCATCAAATACGGTAAGTTAAAATTTAATAGTTTACAAGCCTTTTCCTAACTAATCCTACCTAAATTCATTCGAAGTTGACCCAAGACATGGAATCCTATCGCTTTGACTCAGCTCCTAATTTAATTTTTTTTTTTATCTGTCTTTTTTTTTTTATACTTATAAGTTGGGGGTGAGTAGAGAGGGGGAGTAAATAGAAAGAGAAGAAATTATCCTAAACATGAATAATAAGACAGCTGGTCAAATTCTTCACAGTTGAAGAACTGATTAACTTCTCTGTGATCATATCCCATGAGTTGTTTTAATCTTGTAAACGACAAGCGTTTCTAAATTTCCTGCTTAAGCGTTTTCCGCGTTAATTCTTGCACACCGAACTAAAAATGCTGATCAAAAATAAACAATAAATAAATAGAATAAATAAAGATTATGTAGTTGCGTATTTATGTATATGTGTGCGTAGAAATAGGATATAGAATTCAGATAACATTTTATAAATTTAACAAAATCGAAAATCTTTTTATTGATTTTATTACGCGTTTCGGTATCGTTAGATCGACTTCTTCGGATCCGAACGAAAGAAATGTGTGTGTGTATTTGTGCGTGTGCTTCAATCGTTCATACTTTTCCTGTTAAGTTGGCGTCCCTCGGTTGGGAGTAAAAGAACAAAACTATGCGACTTTTGTATAAAAGCTGTTATTTTAATTCATGATGTTTTCTTTGCCCTTCAGTTTTTTTTTTGTTTACTCGAAATTTGTTTATAATATTCACCCAGCTCTTTTGCATAGAATTTAGGGAAAATCCCTAAACAATTTCACAGAATTGGTTGAAAGTAAAAGATTCGTATATCTAAGGTATGTCTTTTTGTTTTTCGTTTCGTCAATGTACGTATAAAGTGGATACATAACTCAAAATTTTGCTTTGTGAAAAGTATTAGCGATTTAATATTGAAGCAAATACACAAATACACAAAAACACATTTATTTCTTTTGTTCTGATCTGAGGAAACCTATCAAACATAGTCGAAACACGAAATCAAGTCAATAAAATAGTTTGTGTGTGTGTTAGTGCCGTTTTTCTTCTGAGATAACGCAACTTATAAATAATTAATTAGGGAAAGGTGACTACATAATGAACTATCTTTGCCTGAATACATGCATTTGAATGCCACGTACTTTTAGTTTAACTGTATACTTCTAAAATCTCCGCCTAAGCGCGGAGATTTTATTTAATAATAATTTTATTTATCATTATTTTTATATTTATTTTTTAATAGGAGTATATAGTTTTACCTATCGCCCAGTTCACACTCTTCCGTCTTCTGAACCCATATCAAACTCTCACACATGGCTCCAAGAGGTCGCATGGGTACTGCGACGGCCACACCCAGTCATCGTCATCGACCTGTCGGCTAAACTGTGTGAGGGTAGTCGGAATGGTTTCCCGACCCGACCGGTGGAGGGAACGCCTCTCCCCTACCTACCTATGACGAACAGCCATCGGTCAGTCGACAGTCTGGGCGTAGCAGCTGCATCTCAGGAGTCAACGGCTTTACCAGTGGGTGAAGGAACTTCTGAGACGAGGGACGGGGTAAACCTCAACATCCCGGTGCAAAAGAAACCGGCAAAGCCATTGCACCACTCTTCCTTGAATGTTACCATGAACCACAATTACAATAGAGGGAGCGGTGACCACAGCGACGGAAAATGCGCTGACAGAATCAATGCTGATGATGAAATGTGGTCTTTTGTTGAATTCAACCGATAAGGGTAGTCTGAATTTGTATTTTTTTATGTTGTATCTCGGTACTAAATTACGTTTTAAATCTCAATTTTTCATTTTGTTTTCATTCAAGTACTTTCGACCGCCTCATCAAGAAACTGGGTGTTGCCAGTGTGTTAGTGTTTCTATAGATACATATGTGTGTATGTGTGCGCACGCGTGTGTGTGAGTGTGTTTGTGTCAGTCGGTTTATATCTGTAGACATTCAATCTGTTCCCAGCAATAAAAATATTCAGAAAGACAAGCAAAGAATTTATTTTGAAAGTCCTAACCGTCTGACTCAAACATCATCTGACATCATCCAGACGAGAACCAATGAAAGGAACCTTCATCCGAACTCTTGCGGCATCACTCCTTACTGATCTGCACGCCATTATACCTGGAAAATCTGAATGGCAATTTAAAAACTATATTAAGGAGCACACAGGCATTAATCGCCTGGAAGTAAAAGCAACACGACCAATGGAAAGCTTGTTTATGTTTTTATAAAACTTATCTTAATAGCTATAAGTATTTAGGTAGGAGTGTTTTTGGCACATCGCCGCATTCGTTCGGCCCCTTAATTGGGGTGGGGTGGGGGGCTGTACCGAACCCTTTTTATGTTTTATGATATCAACAACTTAAAGAACGTAAATAGTGTAAGTTTCTGATAAAAAATGATTTTGTATAGACTGCGACTCTCTGACGCTATCAAAGTATGTATATCTATCTATCTATCTATCTATCTATCTATCTATCTATCTATCTATCTATCTCTGTCAGTTCATTATCTATCTATCTATCTATCTATCTATCTATCTATCTATCTATCTATCTATCTATCTATCCCTGTCAGTTCATTATCTATCTATCTATCTATCTATCTATCTATCTATCTATCTATCTATCTATCTTGTTACTATATGCATTATCTATAAAAAAATTATTATAATATTTTTTATTTTATTCTCTTTCATACTACTGATTGTTTTGTATATCTTTCTCTGTCTCGCTATATATATATATATATATATATATATATATATATATATATATATATATATATATATATATTGTGTATATTTAGGCAGCAATTTTTCATTGATGCCTGTTTCATTAAATAATATAGATAACTTTTGTCTATTTATTTTAAGTAAGTTCCTTTCATATTGTCTGGCAAGCTTAATACTTCTCGTTTTCACTCTCGCGTGGTCATGTGTGACGTCACGAGCTGCAACGTGATTTTCGCTTCCGCGTCTCGTATACACGACTTTGTCATTGCTTTGAAATTTTTCGTACAACAAAAACAGATTATCATTATTGTTTCGTCCGTGTATTGTTTGATATATCTAAATGTAATTGTCATCTTTGATAATGGCTTATGTAAGCCGAAAGCTAAGACTGGATTTAAACATGTATCAATATGGTGATTTTCTTTCATCTTTCAATGATAATGTTATTAAGCTTATCAGACAATATCAACGGAACTTAATTAAAATAAATATAGAAAACTTGTCTATACTATTTAATGAAACATGCATCAATATATATATATATATATATATATATATATATATATATATATATATATATATATTATATATATATATACATACATAGAGAGAGAGAGAGAGAGAAAGAGAGAGAGAGAGAAAGATATATAAACTTTTTATAAAATAACCAATCATATATTTCGTTGAATAATATAGACATATTGTGTCTACTTATTTAAATACTGATCGTTTCCAGTTGTCTAATCAGTATCTTGATGTCGAAATGAAATCCATCAATAAAGGCGTCTTAGGTTTTTTTCAACCCAAGTACTTTTCGATCTTTTCTAAGATCATCTTCAGGGGTAAATTACAATGACAAACATGCTATTAGGTTGGTGCAAAAATAATTTCGTTTTTTCACATAGTAACATATGTTAGAAAACGAAATTATTTTTGCACCAATCTAATATTATAACTCAGATAAAATCTTCGTTCCGTTTTCACAGTGATTAAAAAAGAAGCGCGAACGCTGTCCGTTATAATTCACGTAGAATTTTTAAATTTTATCATTTGTACTTATGATATTTTTTTTTACAAAACAAGCTTTTCAATATAAAGGAACTGAGCGGGAATTGGTAGAAAGTTGAAATGGATTTAGTACATAAATATTATAAGCATTTTAATATGTTGTTACTATATTCGCAATAAATTTTGTTGAATGTTGGTGGGTTTATTTTTATTTAGAGCGCCTCGAGAATTTGAAGGTTTTGTTTATTATGTTACAGAACGCAGACTTTATCGCAGTTACAATAGCATTCGACAATGTTATTTCGGGTGTAGTATCTGTTGTCGTCCAGGAATGTTATTCACGATATTCCATTCACATGGTTCCAGTACGAGGGGAGATACGAAACTGAAAGCATTGTAATCTTGAAATATAATTTATAACAAAAGTCATGATCCACTTGAGGAAACGTAGAATTAATTGTTTTTATGGATGACAGAAAGATATCCTAAAACTGGACAAAATGAATTTATGTATTTTGACACATTAAAAATCTTAATGAGCATTTAATATGTCTCCCACCGGAAGTAAGTAAAGCCTCAATTCGAGATGAGATGGAAGAAATAGATACATTAGAAAGGTTTTGTCGTTCCTCTTGATAATAATCTCAAAGATCTTGCAAAATCTTTGACTTTCTATTATATGACATTACAAATTTAAATTCTTCCCTTATGGCAAGGCATTCGCCAGACCGATTGTGTAACACTGCAATGTCTTCATTAGCGAGAAGCGTCTGTGCTACACGCCATGTATGGCAACCCTGTCGATTATATTGGAATATTTTATCTGGTAACTGGATAAATATACAGTGTGTCTCCAAAAAATTGACTTAATTTAGAATGTGAATATCTGAATAACTAGATGACCCAGGAAAACAAAATTAAATGGACATCATGTTGAACAATAAAATATTTATTTATCAAAATTCGAACAAGATATTGAAAGGGATGTAGATTTTATAATCGATTTCACAACTATTCAATATACACACCACCTGTGACATGACATACGTCAAGTCGGTAGTCCAGCTCCTGCCAAGCACGCTGTAGCATGTCTTGCATAACATTCTCCAGCGCCTCAGTGTGGATTTATCTCAATGAGAATCTACCAGGAAGATGGATCGGGCATGCCAGTGATAATGACAGTGGGCTGTTGAAAAGTGCCAAAACAGGTGAACGTCGTGTTCACCTGTCTTGACAGTGATTTCTTTTTCTATGGGGCTATGTGAAAAGACAGGTCTATATCCCCCCTCTTCCTATAAGCCTAGAGGAACTTAAGCAGAGAATCACTGAAGCACTGGGGAATGTTAGTCAAGACATGCTACAGCGTGTTTGGCAGGAGTTGGCCTACTGACTTGGCGTTTGTCATGCCACAGGTGGTGTGTATATATGAATTTTTTTTGGGCGATACCCTGTATTTCCTTTGTCCATGAAACTGATAAAATATGCAATACAGTGGACTTATGGTCGCATCACACCGATCCTGGTCAGTACCTAGATGGGTGACCGCATGGGAATAACAAGCGACGTAAGCTTGGATGTCTGGGTGGTGTAATGAATAATGCCTCGGAATTGTTAACACAGTGTTCCGAGTTATAATTCCAGTTGGGTTCGTTTTATTTACTTACTCGCAAATACTCTTGAGAAAGGCATGAATCCACCTATACTGGCCTTAGTGAAGGGTTAATTAGTAAGACTTGTTTCACTAAATCCTTATTATTTAAAAATATTAAATAACTTGCAAAGGGTTGATAAAACGTAACAAACGAATCAAATAAACAATCAACTATACAATAGACATCTGAATTTAAAGCGAAGCTTCTCTGGATCATTAACGTTTTTAATATAAACTGTAACCATCGTTTTGTGTTTTATTTCTTGCTCCCATATATATATATATATATATATATATATGTGTGTGTGTGTGTGTGTGTGTGTGTGTGTGTGTGTATGTCTATTATAATTATTTTTTAAAATATGATTCCTTCGCTACATAAGAGTTCTCATGTTTCAAAAACAAGAGGCAAAAGCTCTATTTCAATCTCAATGGAAATTTTTGGAATAACCAATCTTGAAATTTTTGTGTCGAGCACTGTTTTTTTAAAAATACTAAAGAACTTCGGATTATTTACCTAACTATTCTTTCCTATTTTCTACACACACACACACACACACACATATATATATATATATATATATATATATATATATATATATATATATATATATATATATATATATATTCAGTTATGCAATAAATATTGTGATTTATAAATATAAGTGTAGTTGTGGACTCGACTACATAGGGAGGACGTCCCAAAGTTTGGATCTGAGAATAAAGCAACACTTACCCCAACCAGGATTTTGAATCCGGATGCCAGGAAAAGTCAACTAACCAATACTTTTGTCTCTTCTATTGCAGAGCAAGCAATAAATAGCAGGAATTGTGTGTTTGATTTTAGTGGTAACCGTTTTTCGATTTTATCCACTCCTCCCATTACCTCAAGTTTCTAGAGTCCTTGTATATCAGATCCCGTTGGCTGACTGGGTCTGAATGTTATTGGACTCTAGGTTTCTTGAAATTCATTTTTTTCTCCTCCATTCGTTATCATTAATATTAATTAAATTTATTTATTTATATCCCAGTAAAATAAATTTGATAAGGCTGTTCTTTTTAACTTTTTAAAATGACATATAAATTTTCCTTATTCCTAGCTATCGTTAAATTTTGTCTGTAGATATATATATATATATATATTGATAATATTAGTGGTCAATATATATATATATATATATATATATATATATATATATATTGATAATATTAGTGGTCAATATATATATATATATATATATATATATATATGTATATTGATAATATTAGTGGTCAATATATATAAGTATATATATTGATAATATTAGTGGTCAATATATATAAGTATATATATTGATAATATTAGTGGTCAATATATATATATATATATATATATATATATATATATATATACATAAATTCCCAAGAGAATAGAATACAGGTAGAACTCAATATCCAGGACAGAGTAAAATATAATATAAAAGGCTCAAAATTAATATATATATATATATATATATATATATATATATATATATGACTGGCGCCATAGATAAAACTATTTTCAGGTTTGAGAACTTCCTTCTTAGTCTCAGGCCATTATTTATTGATTATAGATGCCTTTTACATCTTCCTGCATATTTGTGTATCTTGGTCATTAGCAGCAGAATTACAGCGAGTTATCTGGCATCATAAATACGATAATACAGAACTATGCCAAGCACCACCGACTCAAACCGCATCAAAAATGACGCAGTGCGAAACACCATCAGACTCTAAACAGGGTTCCAGTGGAAGACTTCATAAATATCGGCAAGAAGAATAATTTGAAATGGTATGGCTTCATCATAAGTGCCCATAATCTTTCCAATGCAATTCTACCAGGTTCCAACTAATGAAAAAAAAAAGAAGAATAATCAGGAAAAGGAAAAAAAAAAATAGGCTGACATTAATCGTAACTCTGCCGAGAAAAGCTCCTTCTCAGTGACTGAGATATTAGGGTGCAACAGAGACATATGGAAGAAATTCAACTAGTCAGCTGTTCAGGCACGGCCACACCTGTTCGTGGGATTGATTGGGAGGGATGAGGATATATCCCGGCTGTGACGCATTCTGTGACCGGATCAGACGGTGTTTTTTTGCTTGCTGTGACAGATGTTCGAATCCTGCTGAATAGCACATATTTTTTTTCTAGAATCCGCTGGACGGTAGACTTAATTCACATTGTTTAAAAAACAGATCTTCTAAACTGATTGATGTTACCTTCAGCATCCCGATTCAAGAGTTTGGTAGACGAACCTGTTCGTCCAATCTTCAGAAATCAACAATTTATTGCTTATATTTATTTTTTAAATTATTTTTCTTTTTATACACATTTAGCATTGGTGCAAATTTTCTTCTGCACTGTATTCTCCGTGTTTATCTGTGCGCTTGTCCGCTCGCTCACATGCGCCTATCTGCACGGCTGTGCGTCGTGATCATTTTGTCATTTTCTTCGTTTTTTTTTTCTTTTTGCTTTTATCTGTAATAGACTTAATTTGGTTTTGATCCAGCTCTGTGACCTATTTTTTATTTATTTTTGTCTCCTCCCTCTGTCTGTTCTACAAATACTTTCATGGCAATTGCTCCGAGGAGCTGCATTCGCTGGTTCACAGACGTCATGAGTTCAAGCGCCATACAAGGCTGGCATCCCGCTCTCACCCCTTCACTGTCGAAACTTCTAAATGTAGCCGTCTCTTCTACTCCAATAGCCTCATGTCTCGCACCTCTCGCCTGTGGAACTCCCTTCCCTATTCCAGTTTCCCTGAGAGCTATAATCTCCAACTATTCAAATGTAATGTCAATCGACATCTCCAGTTGCCTTGATCTATCCACTACCCTCATCCTTTCTTCTATCACTCCTATCTGTTCTCGCTCTATATTTCCTGTAACCACTTGCGTCCTAGTGGCTTCCCGCCTTGCTTGGGGTGAAATGCTTAAAAAAAAAAAAAAAAAATTACGTCCATTTTTTCTTTTTTATAGGAATTTGTATTTCCTTTATTTACACTTTTATATAAATAATTAGTATTAATGCTTAGGCACTATATATATATATATATATATATATATATATATATATATATATATATATATATATATATATGTATATATATATATAAAACCAATGATGTTAATGTTTAAATGTTAAATACTTATACATACACATGCTCGCATATCCTTGTATTGTGGCCGTGTTTATAGCTGATATTATTGAGTGTTGGCGTTTACTTTTTTTTATTAATAATATTTAATTATTTCTAACCGTGAATGAGGCAATTATGTTTGTATTATCAATGAAATATATTTCATCTGCAGCATACTTGGACAGACAGAACATTCGAAGAATTCCTAATTAATTTATGTCCAGACAAGAAGAAAATTATAAGACACAAGAAAAATGAAATAAAGAAACTTAACCGAAGTCCATTAAAAAAAGGCAGAAAATGGAGTGCGATTAAGCTTTTTATTTAATTTTTCTTGTCTTCGAACAAGTGTTTTCTTTTCTCTACACAGAGTGATTGGTAACACCTTTCCGACCATTGTTTCATCAGAATCAATTTAAACTCCATCCGAAACAAACTAGTAGAAAATACAAGCATAACATAATCTCATCCACATATAAAAATGATTTAAAATAATGGAAACCTTAAGAATAAAAAAGCAAAAGACAACACTTAATAATATTAACTACGAACACGGCCACAATGCACTGACTGTGTTCGTAAAATAAAACATTTCTATAACTCTAGAAACATACACAAAACCCATACAACCAGTTAAAAAGTAAAATAAAATCATCCTTGATAATGGCTAAAAGTATAGCCGAAAGCCCTCGGAATTAGAGAACATTTGGACAGTTTCTAAACACTCTGTGTTCATAAAACTAAACACTTGTTTGAACAAAGAAAAATTAATAAAAAGCTTAATTGACTAACTTGTCTCTCGTCTTTAATAATAATAATAATAATAATAATAATAATAATAATATTACGTTGGTGCAAAAATAATGTCGTTTTCTCACATAGTAACATATGTGAGAAAACGACATTATTTTTGCACCAACCTAATACTACTACTACTAATAATATATATATATATATATATATATATATATATATATATATATATATATATATATATATATACGCACACACACATATATACATATAATTAAATACGGCAGATAGGATCTTTGATAAAAATTCCTGTTAGATTTTTAAATTGTTAAAAACATTTAAAACCTCATTTCCTCGAGTAAATGGTATCTTATTTAATGTAGTTTTTCCTCGTTAATTAAAAATGCTTCGGCATCTGGAGTCTCTGTTTACAATTCATATTACAGGGCGAAAGAAGCTGACACTGAAGCCAATGACTTCCCTTGATTTTTCCAATGACGTCTTCTGATGTAAAACCCTTAAACCGTAACGATCTCCAACGGAAACGCAATTATGACGTCATGTTGAAGGAACTCTTTAATGATTTTAGATTCTTGATGACTTTTTGTAATAAATTTATGTTTGGTGAGTTCATTGGAATTAGTTTTCTTCATAGACTCGTTCTTACCAATCCAAGGTTCTACTACTGAAACGAAATTTATTATTTTTCATTTTTTCTTAATGACAAGTTTCTGGAGAACAAATTCAAATAAATCAACAGAGTTCTTGAAAGGAAAGAAAAAAAAAGCAGTGCCTTTGCGAAAAAGATTTCAGTGAATATCAAATAATGGAATTAAAAATGAAATGCTCCAAAAAAATAACAAGAATGTTAACGAAGAAATTCTGAAATAATTAATAATTAATGAAAGCAAAGATAATTTCGTAATACGTTTTTAAGTGGATTATATTTACATATAAGATATATTACATATTACATACACTATATATTATATAATGTGTATATTACGTAACAAAAACATAATGCATATTATATAACATGCACATATGCTATTTATATAGATATATTATATAATATATATTATATAGCATATTATATCGACTATATATTACATAATAAGTATATTACATAATATGCACAAGATACATATTATATAACCATCATATATATATATTATGAAATTGTCGGACTTTGTCCATTTCTTAATATATATATATATACATATATATATATATATATATATAGTGATACTTGCTTGGAAAAACCTTGGGTATGTTGGCTTGTTGTAGAACAAACTAGTACCAAAGAAAAAATGAGGAATAAAAAAAAGAAAAAAACTAAGAACATAAAACTGAGGCGAAAACAATCGCCCAGAATTCAAGCTCAGAGTCCAAAGAAAAAAAAACCCTCCAAAACGAGTAAATACGTTAATACTGAATACTCGAAGTAGAGCAAACCTAATATAAACTTAATATAAACCAGCAGGTGATAAATTTTCTTCCCTATGCACGGAGGAAAAGTTAGCTATTGCTAGCTATAAAGAACCCAATAATTTATTAAACCTAAAATCGGTCATTCTTAGTAGGTGTAGACATAGGAAACGCTGGTTATTAGAATAGGTTCCTTTTCTTCCCCTCTTTGTTGTTTGCTTCTGTTTTCTTCATTGTTGAATAAAGGACGTTGTTGAGTTTTTACTGTTTTTTTTTTTGTCACGTGGTCATGGTTGTTTTTGGTTTAAGCTATATATTCAGTTCCATTTTTTACTTTTTGGGCCGGCATTTCCCTGACGATTCGTTTAGGTAAAACCTAGGTAGGTTTGCCTGGCTCTTTAGGTTTATATATATATATATATATATATATATATATATATATATATATTAATTATTTCACCCCAAGCAAGGCAGAATGCCACAAGTATGCAGGGGGTTACAGAGAGTGAAAGTGAGAGAAAAAAAAATGGGTGTAAGGAGGATTGAGGAAAAGACAAAGATGAACGGAATTCAAGAAGACAGAAAATGGCGATTGACGTTGCATTTAAATTTTAGAAGATTGTAAGGAAACAAGTTAACGGAAGGGTGTTCGACAGGCGGGAAGTGTCAGAAAAGAAACTGTTAGAGTAGAAGTGGCGGTTGCATTTAGCTATTTAAATAGTAAACGGGTGGGACCTAGATGCCAATCTAGTAGCACGCTTGAATTCATGTTTAAACGTGCCACTAGGAAAAAGAGCACTTTAGAGCAGTTGCTTGTTTGTAGAAAAGAAATAGTCTGTGAGAAAGTGACTGAAATCGAAATATTTTACATAATATTATATTATATACATATAATATTTCTTTATTATAGCTGCAAGGTCTCATCATTTACAATTGAAATGGTTAGACTATTTACATTATTCGGACTATTGTCCTCATCTTTGTCGCCATATTTATTACAACGTGTCGGCCGTTGTACGCTCAGGCCTTCTTCAGGTGGTAGGAATGTCGAACTGAATCCTTTATTTCGCTCACTGCGGTAGACTGTTCTAGTTCCACGTGCCATGTTTAATGGATGTCAGTTATCAGTTATCTCCTGCTAATTCCCCTTTCCAAATTCTCCACCGTCTTAACCGGGTATTGAACTCACACTCTTTGGGTCCTGTCACTGGATCTAACTAATGCCTTTATTCACTGTGTCATGTGTCCTTGTGGACATTCCAACCACCTGAAGAAGGCCAGAGCGTACAACGGCCGAAACGTTGTAATAAATATGATGACAAAGATGAGGACAATAGTCCGAATAATGTAAATAGTGTACATAATACCTCATCTCAGAAATATAGACAGATACAGAAAGGCCGAAACGTTGTAATAAATATGGCGGGAAAGATGAGGACAAGAGTCAGAATGATGTAGTGTATATAATATCTTATCTCAGACATATAGACATACTGAAATGGTTAGATGTAACCGTACGTTCTATGTTAACAGTTTCTTCTATCGTACTACTTGCCTTGCAGTGAACTTTGATCTTCAAACATTTAAGTCTAATGACAATTGTTGTCTTTTGTCTTAATTCTTTGTTCTTATTGCTCTCTCTTTCTCTCTCCTTAATACTGATTTGTTTCTCATATTCTCTCAGTAACCCCTTGTCTCTTAGTGGTTTTATTGGGGTGAAATTATTATAAAATATCTATATTATGCATATTATCTAATATACATCTCATATAATATATTATGCATAGTACATGGGTTCTATTTGTGAAGGTATGAACATGTTAAAACCAACGGATGTAACTCGTCTGAAAATATTTCATAGCAATAGCGATAGAGTAGTGAAGAGCTAGCAAAGTTTCTTCTATGGGAAAGGATTTACAGGATGGAAAAATCGTCGCTCATAAGGCCGCGTAATCGCTTTGAAACTATTTCGATGCTGAGTAGTGAAAACTGAACGGTATTAGCCCAGATATGGCAGTGATAATCAATTCTTGCTTTGATCTAACTCTTGTAAAGATAGGCATTTTCTGGAGCGGTACAATCAACGGAACGTTATCCCAGAAGCTTTTACAATGACAAGAATATTCGCGTTCCATTTGAGCTTTAGACCTTGTAGGTATCCTGATATGTCCCGGAAAGGAATATATTTGAACGAAGTCGCCAAGTGGGTTTTGGCTACTATAACCAAGTAGAATAGGGTATCAGTAATCGACTGGTACGCGTCGTAGTCACAGGTAAGAAGTGTAGATCAATGGCGTAGTCCAATGGGCGTCGTTATTGACTTAGCTCTCAGACTAATGCTCTGACTCTCCTACACGTCCGTCGGTATTTAGTTTAGTTTAGGATATATTGAATGATACAAGCCAGTCTTTTCCCGATTGAACTGTGAGACTTAAGTGAGATGAAAGGATCAGCTGAGAGGCACTGGCGATCAAGATAGTTGCAGGTGCACCCATACACCGTGGTGTCATCTGCACATCTATTTACAAAGGAGCTGAGAGTTTTCAGGAGCAGATCATTGCTGTAAAGCAAAAAGAGGGTAGAGCCGAGTAGAGAGCTTTGATTGGGAGATGCCAGCATTGGTCTTATGGGCCCCAGAGGACTGCTCATTCACGACGACCTTCATAGACATACCTGACAGGAAAAACTTGATAGGTGCGAGAGCTCAGATTCCATAGTCAGTTTAGGTAGAAATTTCCTGTGCCATACCTTGTAAAAGACTTTCGAGATATCTAGAGAGATCATTTTCGAGATTTTCTTTATCAAGCGCTTCACTGATTCTATAGTTAATACAACAACAGTGGACCTAGAAAAGCGAAAACTATACTGTTTGTTGTTCAGGAGTTTGTTTTTGTTTAGGTGTTTTACAACTTTCTTGTTGACAATAGCTTCAAGCATTTTGCTAACACTAAGTAAGTTGATGTGAGAGAGACGAGGGCTTATCTGCGTTTCATACCGGGACACATTAGACACCGCCCATGGGTTTAAGAAACATTTTTTCTTAAGGCAGTAAGTAAAAAGTTTTCCTTAAATTGGGGACAGTTATGTGTCAAGGTTCTTAAGAATAAATACGGGGATTTTATCCAGACCCATAAATTTTGATAAATCTGGAAACCCCACAAGTCGATATAGACGTATCACAAAACTTGCGCCCAGCGAGGTGGAGGAAGTCAGGTAAGGGATGGTCTTTGTCATCTAATCTAGAATTAAAGGCAAACTTCATAGCTAAGAGCTTACCTTTATCCAACGAGGTTGGGAGAAACTCAAAGCCATTTATAATGCAGAGCACTGCGTTTGAAATTTTCCAGAACTCATGGGATCCAAGTTTTTTGTTCACTACTTTGGTTTGGAATGTCTATGAATAGCTGCTCTTTGCATTTTCCAGGAATCTCTTGTAGTGATTGATTGATTCGTTTTCTACGGCTTATTACCCCTTTGCAAGTTATTTAAAGAAAAATCAAAGATAAAAATTCTAATAATCAAATATGAAAACACCAACCAACTACTTAATCGACGAAACGAGCTTGTCTTCAAATGCAGACATAAAAAATGCTTCGGATTTCTAAAATAACAACAATTTTAAAGAAGATTAACACAAATTTGGGTTTCGGATGATTTACATATATTTTTGCATGTGTATATGTATATATATGTGGTTAGATATATGTATATATGCATGTCTGAGGAAATGCAGGTATAAATATCTATCTATCTATGAATACATTTTGTTTTACCCTTTCATATACATAAAATTCTAATGAGTAATAAATCGCATAGTCAAAATTCCCACCGCTGATCCTTCATGTAAATCCCTCTCTCTTCATCACGTGACCTCATTTTACAAAACACCTCTTACCTGGGCATCTAACTCTCACATATCTCTCTTCTTCATGTACGTGTATGCACATGCATACCATTGAACTTCTTTGATTTGTATATCTGTGTTGGGGCATAGATTTTGTATATGTAAAAATGTGTATCCGCGTTAGTGTAAATAGGTACAGGTGTATACTATATGTTGCATTATCTCATAAGTAGGTGCATAGATTAAACGTTGTGTATATATTTGGGATCACTTGATGGAAAACAGTCTTAAGTGACCCTTTACTTACACTATTAGTAATGTATATAAGGACATCTTACATGTTATCTAAGTACTTATTTAGGAATGTACTAGTCAAATATGTGCATAAGTGTTTATGAATACAAATAGATAAATATGTGAGTATGGGTGTATATATATATGTGTGTGTATATACGTATGGGTGAACACATTTACGTGAAAACATATATGAGTAGATGGATGCGAATGTGTGAATGGATGTAGGCATATATGTGTTTGTGTATTTATATACGTATATAGAGAAATGCGTATGTATGTAGGTATAGAGATTTGTGCACGCTCTCCGGTTCTCCTTTCCTTTCTTCTGTTCCCTGCTTCTCCCTCTTTCTTTGCTCCATTCTTGATAAATCATCTCTATCCGTGTTACTTGTTCGGTGAATACGAGGTCAAAGGTACAGCCATTGCATCTCCAAGAGACATATACGTCCCTCCTTCCCTTCCTACTTTGTGGAAGTATCTTAAAACACAACTTATAAATTAAGTTAACTCCCTTAGATAGCGGCAATTTTTGAATTAACAGAGCCAGTTCATGAGCAAACAATAAAATCATAGCTAAAAAAACAACAATTATAACAGAATGTTTCGAAACACGTAATTACAATTTTTAACAAGTTTTCTTACATAACGATAAATTTTTGAATTAATCGAGCGTGTTCATACCAAAAAAATTCATAAATGTCAGTTGCATTAATTCTTTGTCATTGTCCCCCCTTAAGATGATCTTGGAAGAGACTGAAAGTACTTTGGAAAATAAAAAGTATAAGAACAGCTATAGCATCTTTCTCAATCAGTTTAATTCTAGCATTAAAAAATATCCGTGAATATGAGAAGATTTAAATAAAAATAGGCATAATGTCTAAATCAAATTATTCAATCATGCATGCTTGAATGAAGATATGCTACCTAAACACACACACACACACACACACACAAACACATAAACACATAAACACACACACATATATATATGTGCGTGTGTGGGTATATGTCAGACAAGAGAAAAAAAAGACAAGAGAAAAAACTGACCTTAGACGATGCGTTTCGTTCTCTGAGGGACAAATGTAAAGATTTATGTTGTTAGACGTGTTACACGTGTTTAGATACAAGAACAAGATTGTAATTTTGGAAACATGCAGAAATTAAAAAGAAACGTATGTCTGAACATAAAGGAGAAATTATGTATAATAATTTATCAAATGCACCTGTCATACACAGAAATAAATTCAAACACAATTTTGTTGTAAAACATATGTAGTGAATGTAATAGGAAAGGCTCGGAATAAATGTAGGGGGAGTGAACACGTCTCAAGAAGAAGAAGCGATTACAGATGAAGCCAATGCTTGATAAGTGTATAATGTGCAGTGAACGTAGTAGGAAAAGACAAGATAAAAATTAAGCGGAATGAAACGATTACAGATAGAGCAAATAATTGCTCGATTGGTGTCCAGTGTGTAGTAAACGTAGTAGGAAAGGCCAAGACACAAATTACGGGGAACGGAACACATTGTAAGAAGTAACGATTAGAGGTGGAGCAAAAAGTTGCTCGATGGTGCCTAATGTGTAGTAAATGTAGTAGGAAAGGCCCAGACAAGAATGAAGAGGAACAGAACACATCTCAAGAAGAAACAATTACTGGTGGAGCAAATGATTGCTCGGTTGGCGCCTGATGTGTAGTTAACGTAGTAGGGGGAGACTAGACACAAATACTGGTATATAATAGAAGGGTTTATGGTTAAATTTAGCATAGCACATACACGACAATCATAAATGTTTTAGAAAAGGCCTTTGTCATGCAGTGGGCGAGCAGTGACTACTACCGATGCTGATAATGTTGATGAAATGCATATGTAACTACATATCTTTATCTATTTACAGTCAAACACACATGCACGTATATATATATATAGTGTTTGTGTATTTGCATGTGTATATTTCTGCTTAGGTGCGTGTGTATTTGCGAGTTTGTATTTCTAAGGTTTTGCAGTTTCTATTCAGCTGAGAAACACCTAATTACTAAAAGATGGCACAAGTCGGCGCCTCGTTGCCCGAAAGTAAAGAATGAAGAAAGATCTTGCTTTCCCAACAGAATATGTAATTCTGGCAAGGGTGGGAGGGAAAGCAAACAATGAAAGTTTGGCAAATTCCTGACATCTGCATTAAGGAGAACAAATTGTCTGAATTAAAAGATTTTGGTGGCTTTTTTACGTCTATCAAATCTCCGACTATATAAACTTTCATCCACAGCTGCTGGAAATTCACGCTTGAAGCCGTAGATTTTGAAATTGTTCCAAACATTATTATGTGAAGAACATCTATCTATCTATCTATCTATCTATGAAATGAAAATGTTTATCTATATATGTATATATACATTTATCTATGTCTGCCATTCGTCCATGCTTAGAATATTGCTGTCACATATGGTCCGGTGTTTCTGCTATCTATCTAGAGAACCTTGATAAAATGCAAAGAAGAATCAGCAATATTATTGGCCCCTATCTGGCATCTCGACTTCAGTCACTTTCCCACGGCCATAAAGTCGCCTCCTTTGCTTCTTCTATAAATACTTTCATGGTAATTGATCATATGAGCTCTTCGCTATGGTACCTAGACTTTATGAACTTAAACGCAGTACTAGACTCAACTATTTCCGGTCGAGCTGGCTAGATGTAACCGTAAATTCTATTCTAACAATTTTTGTTCTCGCACTTCTCCTTTGTGGAACACCGTTCCGGCTTCATGCTTTCCAGCCAATCTGCAAAAATTTAAATGCAGATGTCGATTGCAATCTGCTCGCATCCTGATTACTCATCCTCTGTTTTCGCTCCTTAGCAGTGTTACTGTTTCTAATGCTTCAACACCAGTAACACTTTCGTCTCTGTGACTTTACTGCCTTGATTTGGATGACCTTGATTAATATATATATATACACGAAACACACATACACGCACACTCACACACACACACATATATATATATCGAGAATATTTAACATCGAAAAACATAAGAAAAATGAATCCCTTTTAATAATATGTGGAAATATCCACTCTTTGCCTGATGAATGTCGCGAGACAGGAAACCCGTGTAGCAAAATTATGGAAAATAAAGCATAATATATATTTTTTAAATAATCTACATTACAACGAAAACATTTGCGGTTTCTCTGTTCTTTTTAATATACGCACTTTTCTCTCGTTGCAACTACTACAACCGCTTACCTTATATATATATATATATATATATATATATATATATATATATATATATATATATATATATGTGTGTGTGTGTGTGTGTGTGTGCGCGTGTGCGTGTGCGTGTGCATGTGCATGTGCATGCGTGTGTTATATGATAGGATAAAGGACAAATAGGAGATGTTTATCAATTTAATATGTTTCGTTTTTATTAAACCTTCATCAGAGAATGAGTTATGGAGGAAAAAGAAATGCTGATATTTTTTTGTTGCTTGATTTTCATTGCCCATATAGGTTTCATCTGCACTAGACTCGTCGAGCAGTGTGAGTATAGTTTATGGCGTTCCGAATTCAAGAAGAGAGAGGTCGCGTCCTCCCGAAAATGATGCAAAATATGGATTTCGATCCATATTTGATCGGTATTCGATTCAAATTCACACACACACACACACACACACACACACACACATATTAAACATTTCGCCCCAAACAAAGCAGGAGTGCCATCAGCACGCACGAGATTACAGAGAGTGAAAGTCAGAGAAAAGAATGGGTGTAGGGCGGGGTTGAGGAATGTAAAATGTGACAGTGACCAAGCTTGAAGATGGCGACTAGCATTGCATTTAAATTTTGAAGATTGTAGTTATCAGGGAAGCAAATGAGAGGGAGGGAGTTCAAATGACGGGAAGTACGAGGAAAGAAACTGTTGGAGTAGAAGTAGCGGTTGCATTTAGATATTTCAATAATAAACGGGTGGGACCTAAATGTCAATCTAGTAGCAACGCTTAAATTTATGTAGTCGGGGCACAAGGGAAAAATGCTTGACAAAGCATTAGTCATAAAAATATTTGTCGAAAAGACCAAAGGAAGCCACATTACGTCTACGAGAGAGTGTCTGAAGTCGAGAAGCCAGTTCAGGACCGATTACATTACAGATCCTTCTTTGGATTTTGTCGAAAACCTCGAGATGAACGGCAGGGACACCAGATCACATATGGCAATAATAATCAAATGCAAGGACGAATGGTAGATTTGTAGATGTGTAAAATAGACTCTGACGAGAAATACCTTTTGTCACGACACAGTGAACCAACTGTCCTTGCATTAGATGCAGCTATTGATTCAACGTAGTTATTCCATTTCAAGTCAGTTGAAAACGTGAGGCCAAGAAGGCGCAGTGAAACGCTCTTACGGAGAGGAACATCAACCATGCTGATGGCAACGGGGAAGGGAAGTTTCTCTATAGTGGCTAAATGATAGCAGTTTAGTTTTGGAGGCATTAAAAATTACAAACCATTTCCTGCCCCAGTCAACCACCGATTGGAGGTCCTTTTCAAGAGCAGCATCCAGGTTAATTTTGTCAGCGTTGCTGGGCTTACTACTGAGACAGAAGTAAATGGTAGTATCACCTGCATAGATACCTACTTGGGAACTGATGACATCAGGAAGATTATTGATGAAGATCAGAAACAGTATAGAACACATGATAGGGCCTTGGGGAATATCCGCGTTAGTATGAAATGAAATGGTAGGGAGCCTGTTCAAGACCTCCCTCATTTCCCTATTAGATAGGGATGATTGGATTGAATCAAGTAAACGTCCTGTAATACCGTAGCCCTGGAGCTTACGTAGAAGACCAACATGCCAAACCCTGTCAAATGCCTTCGAGGTATCTAGGGACACAGCTCGAGCTTCCCATTTTTATCGAGAGCTTGATATATATATATATATATATATATATATATATATATATATATATATATATATATATATATATAATCATGGCCGTAAACCTTTCAGCGGTAGACCAGATAAAACAGAATCCATATTGTTTGTCATAGAGTAACTCATGGGAGGTAAGATGCATGACCACTTCGGCATTGTTTAAAGCTTGGAAGACTTTGTCGAAAATCGGTAGGGAACTGATAGGTCGGTAGTTATAGGGGTCAGATGGTTCGCCAGAGTTCTTAAAGACAGTGAGGACCTCCAACAAACTGGAAAGTAGGAACCTGTGAGGCAATAGTTGTATAGTTTGGAGAGAACTGGATCCAGCACGAGGGGCACATTTCTTCAGAACGACGGCTGGTAACCCGTCACCTCCACTTGTCTTATGAGAGTCTAATTTAGAAATGATGTCCGAGACCAACGATAGGTTATGTCTATATCACTCAGTATAGCCTCAGTTCTGTGTGTGAGGGTCAGGTGTGGGCATTACAGATGAGTCGAGTGTTGAGTTGGAAGGGAATTTACGAGCAAAGCATTCAGCTTTATCTGCTGTAGATGTTAGGACTTCGAATTGATTGAATAGAGGAGAGATTTTCTAAGCGTAACTTAGATGGACACAAAGCCGAATGTATGGGACACCCAATGAGGAACAAACTCACTACTCAGTCTTAATTGATCTTGCGAGACAAGCTTGTTCACCATTACACCACGTCGAAGTTCCCGAACCACAACACCAAATGATGTGATACGAAATCCCCAAAAGATTTGCAATTAATAAAAATCTGCCATTAATAAAAATCTATTTTCCAAGAATGACGTGGAAATGATTTTGCAGAAACGCCAGATAATTTAACACTAGCTTCGTTCACAAATCGACTATAAAAGCGTCCCCAATAATTAAAAAAGGCGGTAAATTCAGAAAGACTTCAGACAACCGCTGAAAACTGGTGACGACTGATGTGACTGAAAAATTCAGAAAGAATTCCTGTACATTTCGTCAATCCCCGCGTCGGATGATCTTCGAAATGTACGATAACTTTCAAATATTTTGTGAAGCAAAGAACGTAAGTTTGTCAATAACTAAAGGATATATGAGTTCACCTTCAAAAACTCATGATCAGCAGAGATTAGCAACTGATCTCTCATCCGATCTAGATCTTACATCTCAGTGAGAAAAACTGGTGGGTTCAATGCCTCGAAAACTAAACTACAGGGTGCCAAGTAAAAAAAAAAAAAAAACGGTAAATTCAGCAAGATGTGTGACAACTGCTGAAAACCGGTGACGACTGATGTGACTGAAAAATTCAGGAAGGATTTCTGCACATTTCGTCAATCCCCATGTCGGATGTACCACTTTGAAAAGTACGATAACTTGACGCTAAAAATCAGTGAGTTGTTTAACCATACGAGAAGGGCAGAACGAAAGACGAAAGTTGTCTGCAAATAACCTTGAAATAACAAGTCATAAGGTCGAGCAGCAATTAATCAATCATAAAAGAACCAGTCAGAGTTAAGTCATTACACCAAATAAATATTCAAGGTCATGAATATTCAAGAAATTTATTCAAGGTTATTCAAGGTCAATTACGCCTCACATATCTCCTTGGTCGAACTCAAAGCACGACACTCCGGGGTATTGACCACGCGAATGTATCGATCGGAACCTCAACGGATCTCTTCCTTGCAAAATTCTGCGCTCAAGTTTACAGTTTCCTTAGACATCTTGCTTAACCTATGTCTAATTACTTGACCTTGGTAGCGCTTGCTAGCCTCACGCTCCAGAGCCTGCCTAGTTAAGATTATCTCTATGCAACCCCTCCAACCTCCTCCATGGAAAGACTATCCCCTAGGGTTGTCACATTGTTAGTATTATCTAGAGTGAGTCGTTGGATATATTCAGTGGTGAAGAACTTAATCCTATACTTAAGCCTCTCTTACCACTTATTCCTAGTAAGCGCCACTATTCACGCTGCACTAATCTAATCAGCTATTGCCGGAAGCCCTACCTTCCAGTATCCAGCCATTCTAGGCCTAGTACCTAACACCATTCTATCACAGGCGAGTCTATGGTCCGAATAGTCTAAATGGTGAAACGTGAGACAATCTAGTAAATCTAGATTGAATCTTCTCACTATCATTCTGTCCAGGTAGCTGGCTACTCGGAGAGACGGCCACTTAAGTGCCCACGTCTACATCTCCCGCCCAGGATGATCGACCAGATGTCTATTGACGAGGCAATTTGATAGGAATGATTGGATTAAATCAAAAAATCGTCTGGTAATACCGTAGCCCTAAAGAATGCGTGACCAGTGTGCCAGATATCTAGAGCCACGTCTCGAGCTTCGCCGTTATCAAGAACTTGATATAAATCCATGGTGACTCGACTACATGAATTTTAGCGTACTACTAGATTGACATCTAGGTCATTGTACTCTTGAAATAGTTAAATGTAACCACCACTTCTACTCCAACAGTTTCTTTTCTCGCACTTCACAGCAGTGAAACTCCCTTCCTCTTACTTGCTTCCCTGATAACTAGGATCTAGAAAAATGTAAATGCAACATAAATCGCCATCTTCTGTTGTCTTGAACCCTGTTAATCTTTTATCCTTTCCTAAATCCCCTCAATATCTAGTCTTTTCTCTCACTTTCACTCTCTGTAACCCCCTCAGTCCCCTCCATATCTAGTCTTTTCTCTCACTTTCACTCTCTGTGACCCCCTCACTCCTCTCTATATCTAGTCTTTTCTCTCACTTTCACTCTCTGTAACCCCCTCAGTCCCCTCCATATCTAGTCTTTTCTCTCACTTTCACTCTCTGTGACCCCCTCACTCCTCTCTGTATCTAGTCTTTTCTCTCACTTTCACTCTCTGTAACCCCCTCACTCCTCTCTATATCTAGTCTTTTCTCTCACTTTCACTCTCTGTGACCCCGTCAATCCTCTCTATATCTAGTCTTTTCTCTCACTTTCACTCTCTGTGACCCCCTCATTCCTCTCTATATCTAGACATTTCTCTCACTTTCACTCTCTGTGACCCCTCACTCCTTTCTATATCTAGTCTTTTCTCTCACTTTCACTCTCTGTAACCCCCCAGTCTCCTCCATATCTAGTCTTTTCTCTCACTTTCACTCTCTGTAACCCCCTGTATCCCCTCCATATCTAGACTTTTCTCTCACTTTCAGTCTCTGTGACCCCTTCAATCCCCTCTATATCTATCTTTTCTTTTACTTTAACTCTCTATACCCCCTCAATCCTCTCTATATCTATCTTTTCTCTCACTTTCACTCTCTGTAACACTCTCAATCCCCTCTATATCTAGTCTTCTCTCTCACTTTCACTCTCTGTGACCCCCTCACTCCTCTCTATATCTAGTCTTTTCTCTCACTTTCACTCTGTGACCCCGTCAATCCTCTCTATATCTAGTCTTTTCTCACACTTTCACTCTCTGTAACAACCTCACTCCTCTCTATATGTAGTCTTTTCTCTCACTTTCACTCTCTGTAACCCCCTCACTCCTCTCTATATCTAGTCTTTTCTCTCACTTTCACTCTCTGTGACCACCTCACTCCTCTCTATATCTAGTCTTTTCTCTCACTTTCACTCTCTGTAACCCCCTCACTCCTCTCTATATCTAGTCTTTTCTCTCACTTTCACTCTCTGTGACCCCCTCAGTCCTCTCTATATCTAGTCTTTCCTCTCACTTTCACTCTCTGTGACCCCCTGACTCCTCTCTATATCTAGTCTTTTCTCTCACTTTCACTCTCTGTGACCCCCTCACTCCTCTCTATATCTAGTCTTTTCTCTCACTTTCACTCTCTGTGACCCGTCAATCTTCTCTATATCTAGTCTTTTCTCTCACTTTCACTCTCTGTAACCCCCTCAGTCCCCTCCATATCTAGTCTTTTCTCTCACTTTCACTCTCTGTGACCCCCTCACTCCTCTCTATATCTAGTCATTTCTCTCACTTTCACTCTCTGTAACCCCCTCACTCCTCTCTATATCTAGTCTTTTCTCTCACTTTCACTCTCTCTGACCCCGTCAATCATCTCTATATCTAGTCTTTTCTCTCACTTTCACTCTTTGTGACCCCTCACTCCTCTCTATATCTAGTCTTTTCTCTCACTTTCACTCTCTGTGACCCCTCACTCCTCTCTATATCTAGTCTTTTCTCTCACTTTCACTCTCTGTAACCCCCTCACTCCTCTCTATATCTAGTCTTTTCTCTCACTTTCACTCTCTGTGACCCCGTCAATCATCTCTATATCTAGTCTTTTCTCTCACTTTCACTCTTTGTGACCCCTCACTCCTCTCTATATCTAGTCTTTTCTCTCACTTTCACTCTGTGACCCCGTCAATCCTCTCTATATCTAGTCTTTTCTCTCACTTTTACTCTCTGTAACAACCTCACTCCTCTCTATATGTAGTCTTTTCTCTCACTTTCACTCTCTGTAACCCCCTCACTCCTCTCTATATCTAGTCTTTTCTCTCACTTTCACTCTCTGTGACCCCGTCAATCTTTTCTATCTCTAGTCTTTTCTCTCACTTTCACTCTCTGTGACCCCCTCATTCCTCTCTATATCTAGTCTTTTCTCTCACTCACTCTCTGTGACCCCCCTCACTCCTCTCTATATCTCGTCTTTCCTCTCACTTTCACTCTCTGTAACCCCCTCACTCCTCTCTATATCTAGACTTTTCTCTCACTTTCACTCTCTGTGACCCCGTCAATCCTCTCTATATCTAGTCTTTCCTCTCACTTTCACTCTCTGTGACCCCCTCACTCCTCTCTGTATCTAGTCTTTTCTCTCACTTTCACTCTCTGTAACCCCCTCACTCCTCTCTATATCTAGTCTTTTCTCTCACTTTCACTCTCTGTGACCCCGTCAATCCTCTCTATATCTAGTCTTTTCTCTCACTTTCACTCTCTGTGACCCCCTCATTCCTCTCTATATCTAGACATTTCTCTCACTTTCACTCTCTGTGACCCCTCACTCCTTTCTATATCTAGTCTTTTCTCTCACTTTCACTCTCTGTAACCCCCCAGTCTCCTCCATATCTAGTCTTTTCTCTCACTTTCACTCTCTGTAACCCCCTGTATCCCCTCCATATCTAGACTTTTCTCTCACTTTCAGTCTCTGTGACCCCTTCAATCCCCTCTATATCTATCTTTTCTTTTACTTTAACTCTCTATACCCCCTCAATCCTCTCTATATCTATCTTTTCTCTCACTTTCACTCTCTGTAACACTCTCAATCCCCTCTATATCTAGTCTTCTCTCTCACTTTCACTCTCTGTGACCCCCTCACTCCTCTCTATATCTAGTCTTTTCTCTCACTTTCACTCTGTGACCCCCTCACTCCTCTCTATATCTAGTCTTTTCTCTCACTTTCACTCTCTGTAACAACCTCACTCCTCTCTATATCTAGTCTTTTCTCTCACTTTCACTCTCTGTAACCCCCTCACTCCTCTCTATATCTAGTCTTTTCTCTCACTTTCACTCTCTGTGACCCCCTCAGTCCTCTCTATATCTAGTCTTTCCTCTCACTTTCACTCTCTGTGACCCCCTGACTCCTCTCTATATCTAGTCTTTTCTCTCACTTTCACTCTCTGTGACCCCCTCACTCCTCTCTATATCTAGTCTTTTCTCTCACTTTCACTCTCTGTGACCCGTCAATCTTCTCTATATCTAGTCTTTTCTCTCACTTTCACTCTCTGTAACCCCCTCAGTCCCCTCCATATCTAGTCTTTTCTCTCACTTTCACTCTCTGTGACCCCCTCACTCCTCTCTATATCTAGTCATTTCTCTCACTTTCACTCTCTGTAACCCCCTCACTCCTCTCTATATCTAGTCTTTTCTCTCACTTTCACTCTCTCTGACCCCGTCAATCATCTCTATATCTAGTCTTTTCTCTCACTTTCACTCTTTGTGACCCCTCACTCCTCTCTATATCTAGTCTTTTCTCTCACTTTCACTCTCTGTGACCCCTCACTCCTCTCTATATCTAGTCTTTTCTCTCACTTTCACTCTCTGTAACCCCCTCACTCCTCTCTATATCTAGTCTTTTCTCTCACTTTCACTCTCTGTGACCCCGTCAATCATCTCTATATCTAGTCTTTTCTCTCACTTTCACTCTTTGTGACCCCTCACTCCTCTCTATATCTAGTCTTTTCTCTCACTTTCACTCTGTGACCCCGTCAATCCTCTCTATATCTAGTCTTTTCTCTCACTTTTACTCTCTGTAACAACCTCACTCCTCTCTATATGTAGTCTTTTCTCTCACTTTCACTCTCTGTAACCCCCTCACTCCTCTCTATATCTAGTCTTTTCTCTCACTTTCACTCTCTGTGACCCCGTCAATCTTTTCTATCTCTAGTCTTTTCTCTCACTTTCACTCTCTGTGACCCCCTCATTCCTCTCTATATCTAGTCTTTTCTCTCACTCACTCTCTGTGACCCCCCTCACTCCTCTCTATATCTCGTCTTTCCTCTCACTTTCACTCTCTGTAACCCCCTCACTCCTCTCTATATCTAGACTTTTCTCTCACTTTCACTCTCTGTGACCCCGTCAATCCTCTCTATATCTAGTCTTTCCTCTCACTTTCACTCTCTGTGACCCCCTCACTCCTCTCTGTATCTAGTCTTTTCTCTCACTTTCACTCTCTGTAACCCCCTCACTCCTCTCTATATCTAGTCTTTTCTCTCACTTTCACTCTCTGTGACCCCGTCAATCCTCTCTATATCTAGTCTTTTCTCTCACTTTCACTCTCTGTGACCCCCTCATTCCTCTCTATATCTAGACATTTCTCTCACTTTCACTCTCTGTGACCCCTCACTCCTTTCTATATCTAGTCTTTTCTCTCACTTTCACTCTCTGTAACCCCCCAGTCTCCTCCATATCTAGTCTTTTCTCTCACTTTCACTCTCTGTAACCCCCTGTATCCCCTCCATATCTAGACTTTTCTCTCACTTTCAGTCTCTGTGACCCCTTCAATCCCCTCTATATCTATCTTTTCTTTTACTTTAACTCTCTATACCCCCTCAATCCTCTCTATATCTATCTTTTCTCTCACTTTCACTCTCTGTAACACTCTCAATCCCCTCTATATCTAGTCTTCTCTCTCACTTTCACTCTCTGTGACCCCCTCACTCCTCTCTATATCTAGTCTTTTCTCTCACTTTCACTCTGTGACCCCGTCAATCCTCTCTATATCTAGTCTTTTCTCACACTTTCACTCTCTGTAACAACCTCACTCCTCTCTATATGTAGTCTTTTCTCTCACTTTCACTCTCTGTAACCCCCTCACTCCTCTCTATATCTAGTCTTTTCTCTCACTTTCACTCTCTGTGACCACCTCACTCCTCTCTATATCTAGTCTTTTCTCTCACTTTCACTCTCTGTAACCCCCTCACTCCTCTCTATATCTAGTCTTTTCTCTCACTTTCACTCTCTGTGACCCCGTCAATCCTCTCTATATCTAGTCTTTTCTCTCACTTTCACTCTCTGTGACCCCGTCAATCTTCTCTATATCTAGTCTTTTCTCTCACTTTCACTCTCTGTAACCCCCTCAGTCCCCTCCATATCTAGTCTTTTCTCTCACTTTCACTCTCTGTGACCCCCTCACTCCTCTCTATATCTAGTCTTTTCTCTCACTTTCACTCTCTGTAACCCCCTCACTCCTCTCTATATCTAGTCTTTTCTCTCACTTTCACTCTCTGTGACCCCGTCAATCATCTCTATATCTAGTCTTTTCTCTCACTTTCACTCTTTGTGACCCCTCACTCCTCTCTATATCTAGTCTTTTCTCTCACTTTCACTCTCTGTGACCCCTCACTCCTCTCTATATCTAGTCTTTTCTCTCACTTTCACTCTCTGTAACCCCCTCACTCCTCTCTATATCTAGTCTTTTCTCTCACTTTCACTCTCTGTGACCCCGTCAATCATCTCTATATCTAGTCTTTTCTCTCACTTTCACTCTTTGTGACCCCTCACTCCTCTCTATATCTAGTCTTTTCTCTCACTTTCACTCTGTGACCCCGTCAATCCTCTCTATATCTAGTCTTTTCTCTCACTTTTACTCTCTGTAACAACCTCACTCCTCTCTATATGTAGTCTTTTCTCTCACTTTCACTCTCTGTAACCCCCTCACTCCTCTCTATATCTAGACTTTTCTCTCACTTTCACTCTCTGTGACCCCGTCAATCTTTTCTATCTCTAGTCTTTTCTCTCACTTTCACTCTCTGTGACCCCCTCATTCCTCTCTATATCTAGTCTTTTCTCTCACTTTCACTCTCTGTGACCCCCCTCACTCCTCTCTATATCTCGTCTTTCCTCTCACTTTCACTCTCTGTAACCCCCTCACTCCTCTCTATATCTAGACTTTTCTCTCACTTTCACTCTCTGTGACCCCGTCAATCCTCTCTATATCTAGTCTTTCCTCTCACTTTCACTCTCTGTAACCCCCTCACTCCTCTCTATATCTAGTTTTTTCTCTCACTTTCACTCTCTGTAACCCCCTCACTCCTCTCTATATCTAGTCTTTTCTCTCACTTTCACTCTCTGTGACCCCGTCAATCCTCTCTATATCTAGTCTTTTCTCTCACTTTCACTCTCTGTGACCCCCTCATTCCTCTCTATATCTAGTCTTTTCTCTCACTTTCACTCTCTGTGACCCCGTCAATCATCTCTATATCTAGTCTTTTCTCTCACTTTCACTCTTTGTGACCCCTCACTCCTCTCTATATCTAGTCTTTTCTCTCACTTTCACTCTCTGTAACCCCCCAGTCCCCTCCATATCTAGTCTTTTCTCTCACTTTCACTCTCTGTAACCCCCTGTATCCCCTCCATATCTAGTCTTTTCTCTCACTTTCAGTCTCTGTGACCCCTTCAGTCCCCTCTATATCTATCTTTTCTTTTACTTTAACTCTCTATACCCCCTCAATCCTCTCTATATCTATCTTTTCTCTCACTTTCACTCTCTGTAACACTCTCAATCCCCTCTATATCTAGTCTTCTCTCTCACTTTCACTCTCTGTGACCCCCCACTCCTCTCTATATCTAGTCTTTTCTCTCACTTTCACTCTGTGACCCCGTCAATCCTCTCTATATCTAGTCTTTTCTCTCACTTTTACTCTCTGTAACAACCTCACTCCTCTCTATATCTAGTCTTTTCTCTCACTTTCACTCTCTGTGACCCCGTCAATCTTTTCTATCTCTAGTCTTTTCTCTCACTTTCACTCTCTGTGACCCCCTCATTCCTCTCTATATCTAGTCTTTTCTCTCACTTTCACTCTCTGTGACCCCCCTCACTCCTCTCTATATCTCGTCTTTCCTCTCACTTTCACTCTCTGTAACCCCCTCACTCCTCTCTATATCTAGACTTTTCTCTCACTTTCACTCTCTGTGACACCGTCAATCCTCTCTATATCTTGTCTTTTCTCTCACTTTCACTCTCTGTAACTCCCTCACTCCTCTCTATATCTAGTTTTTTCTCTCACTTTCACTCTCTGTAACCCCCTCACTCCTCTCTATATCTAGTCTTTTCTCTCACTTTCACTCTCTGTGACCCCGTCAATCTTTTCTATCTCTAGTCTTTTCTCTCACTTTCACTCTCTGTGACCCCCTCATTCCTCTCTATATCTAGTCTTTTCTCTCACTTTCACTCTCTGTGACCCCCCTCACTCCTCTCTATATCTCGTCTTTCCTCTCACTTTCACTCTCTGTAACCCCCTCACTCCTCTCTATATCTAGACTTTTCTCTCACTTTCACTCTCTGTGACCCCGTCAATCCTCTCTATATCTAGTCTTTCCTCTCACTTTCACTCTCTGTAACCCCCTCACTCCTCTCTATATCTAGTTTTTTCTCTCACTTTCACTCTCTGTAACCCCCTCACTCCTCTCTATATCTAGTCTTTTCTCTCACTTTCACTCTCTGTGACCCCGTCAATCCTCTCTATATCTAGTCTTTTCTCTCACTTTCACTCTCTGTGACCCCCTCATTCCTCTCTATATCTAGTCTTTTCTCTCACTTTCACTCTCTGTGACCCCGTCAATCATCTCTATATCTAGTCTTTTCTCTCACTTTCACTCTTTGTGACCCCTCACTCCTCTCTATATCTAGTCTTTTCTCTCACTTTCACTCTCTGTAACCCCCCAGTCCCCTCCATATCTAGTCTTTTCTCTCACTTTCACTCTCTGTAACCCCCTGTATCCCCTCCATATCTAGTCTTTTCTCTCACTTTCAGTCTCTGTGACCCCTTCAGTCCCCTCTATATCTATCTTTTCTTTTACTTTAACTCTCTATACCCCCTCAATCCTCTCTATATCTATCTTTTCTCTCACTTTCACTCTCTGTAACACTCTCAATCCCCTCTATATCTAGTCTTCTCTCTCACTTTCACTCTCTGTGACCCCCCACTCCTCTCTATATCTAGTCTTTTCTCTCACTTTCACTCTGTGACCCCGTCAATCCTCTCTATATCTAGTCTTTTCTCTCACTTTTACTCTCTGTAACAACCTCACTCCTCTCTATATCTAGTCTTTTCTCTCACTTTCACTCTCTGTGACCCCGTCAATCTTTTCTATCTCTAGTCTTTTCTCTCACTTTCACTCTCTGTGACCCCCTCATTCCTCTCTATATCTAGTCTTTTCTCTCACTTTCACTCTCTGTGACCCCCCTCACTCCTCTCTATATCTCGTCTTTCCTCTCACTTTCACTCTCTGTAACCCCCTCACTCCTCTCTATATCTAGACTTTTCTCTCACTTTCACTCTCTGTGACACCGTCAATCCTCTCTATATCTTGTCTTTTCTCTCACTTTCACTCTCTGTAACTCCCTCACTCCTCTCTATATCTAGTTTTTTCTCTCACTTTCACTCTCTGTAACCCCCTCACTCCTCTCTATATCTAGTCTTTTCTCTCACTTTCACTCTCTGTGACCCCTTCAATCCTCTCTATATCTAGTCTTTTCTCTCACTTTCACTCTCTGTGACCCCCTCATTCCTCTCTATATCTAGTCTTTTCTCTCACTTTC